>MIQA02016751.1:0-51832 GCA_001887855.2 Sclerospora graminicola
GACCAGCTGATGCTAACACATACACACAAAGGGTTCTTGAGCCGCCGCTACAGCGCCGTCGACTGCAACAAAGTGCCATGCCGCACACAGTTGGTCATGGGATTCACAACTCACGACGAGATCCACTGTGGAGCGAGAGGGTGGACATGAACCACCCAGCTCAAAACTTTACGCGTACAAACACGCCCTGTCTCCCATTAGAGAGATTCCATTCCGACGTCGTACACGAGCTCGAGCAGCAATACCGACCCACCAGATACTGGGCCTACGCGAAACGGACTCACTTCGGTTAAACACTCTGGTCCACAAAACCATAGTCATAGTGCACTTCGCATTGATCAAATTCATTCATAAACTTTTAAATTTCGTACATCAATCGCTATCTCACAATACCGATAAACCAAAGTTGCAATAAATCCACGATACCCAACACACGAAACATCTAGGCTGTTAACTCGCAAAGCGACTGTGCGTCTTTAATATGAAACGTCGCCCCACGCTCATTAAAACATCAATCGTCGCCAACTCGGCCAAATAATCTCGACCCACCAGCGCTTGTGCACGAGGCACGGCTCGCAACGCGTGAGCATTTCATACAGATCTCACACGCCTTCATCAGCTGATTTAGCATCCCCCAGAACTTGTGCATTCAACGAGGTGAACGCTCAACTTGAGCTTCTACATCATCATTTAATAGATACACAACCTAGGCATACGTGGCCAAGGCACCACGTCCCACCTGCGCATAATCCTGCAGCTTTTGACGCAGCTCCTCGATCAAGCCAAAGCTCAGGAGGGACGTTCAGACGGTCAACAAGTCTTTTCCCCTTGCTGACACCTGTATACGCTCGAAAAGCGAATAGCACCTGCTTAAAATTCCCACCACGACTTGAGAGAGCGCGGGATGGGCTTAAAGCCATTTCGCCAACCTCGCGGCCGATCACCTCAAGCGCAGTGCACTGGAATGCCAGTGCATCTTCAGTCGTTTCCCCAATGCTAAGGATACCAAATACTCCCGTTGTGAGACTGTTGGTGAGCAAAAAGAGCGTGCCTACTTTATGCTCTTGGTCGAAAAACACGCCGTGCAAGTTGAAGACGTGAAAAAAGGAAGTGTACTGCATGGTAGTCACTTGAGGGTGAAACACATACGAGCAAACTACAAAGCAGCGTGGAGCACCTGCCCGAAATCTTTTAGCCAGTGAGGCTTCACGTTAAATCCATCACGCCGCAATTGTCAGTCCGTTTTAGATTGGCCAAGGTCAGGGACGACGTGTCAGTCACTCGATAAACACCGGACGAAGCATCCAAGACACCGCGTGTGACCAATTGAAAGCATGCAAAGCTGGCCGCGGAATCCTTGAGATATGGGTGTATGGCCAGCGCCCACAATCGCGGCGCACCAGCGTTCATTTCACCCGTAGATACCACAAAATCCAAACTTACGTAGCCCCAAACGTCGGTCTCTATTAGCAATTTGCCAACAGCGTTGCAGGCACCCTAGCACAAAAAAGACTCCAATAAGTGCAAAGCAGTCAAACATACTACAACAAAATGGACGCACACCTTCATCGCCTCATATGGTGCTGCCGTCTGTGGAAAAGTAAACGCCACCGTCTTTCGACTTAGATCGCCGCCATCACTTGTCAACACATTTTGCGTCGACGCAATGTGGATAGCACCATTGGGATCAACAAATAGGTTAGCACGGATGTATGCAGATTCTGCCGGTACTTGTGTAGCCCCCGGTAAGGCAACAGTCGTTCTCGGCGGAACGGCTTCTACAACACAACCATAGTGGTCAATGGCTTCGGTATACTTTCTCCACGTCGGAAAGACCTCGGAGTGTATGGGCATTGCAAGTCGAGACAAAACATTTGGGCGCCTCAATTCGTCCAGTACAAGTTTGACGGCTGCCGTTCGATGTTCAGTCTGATGCGAATGTTCTGGAGTCCGCTTCTTTCGTCGGATCTCGCGGAGTGACTGCATATTCGATAAATCGACAAACGCTTCGCCCACACCAAAAGGATCGTAGTCAAGCTTAAGTAGCCACCTTGACTGTTCCATGTGAGCTACAGCGAGCTCGGCGAGCGCTTCAATCACATCGTGCTCATTGTATAGTGCATACGTTCCTACTGGAACGTTCACATCAGCACGAATGAATAGACGCTTGCCACCTGATCGAGTGACAAGCGGTAGAGTCAGCGACGGCCGGGCTCCAAGGATAGGTAGATCCAGTGTGATTGCAAGTTGTTCATCTTCGACACCAGGTAGTCCCATCACGAGATATGCCTCCTTGTCAGCAGCGTGGTGTCGAATGCGCCGTAGACAGCGAGGTGAGTATAACAGCAACGATGAAAGAGAAAAATGGGCTGGAAATCGTGTCGCTTGCTCAGGAAAGACTAACTTTACGCGAGTCCGAATGTCAGCGAGGGCACCAAGCTAATGCGCACTCGCATCCATGACGTAGACTTTTAAGACGCCAAGTTTTTGCAATTCCGACGCGACGACTGCCAGTCATAGTGCCATGACTGGCGATAACCATTGAGCAAGGGGCTTGTCCTGCCCGATCCGGCGGCACTTGGCAACGCTGTGCCGCGAAACAATCGACCAACCGGCTCGTCGGGCATTTTTACATAGGCATTTTTACATCGGAGAACAACAATGGATACTTCCAATAAAATAAAAACTATAGAGATTATGGTGTGATATAATTCATCTATGAAGCAGACGAGCTTTACTGGCTTTTTTCTAGTATTACTCACTATCCCACATATCTTTTTTATGAAACGCACGTGATGTTTTGGGGAAAGTCTACGGAGCCCGCAAATCAGCGACCCGCAACCGTATGGTTGATACAAAGATAGTCCGTATGCGGAAGATGTATTCGCACACATGTACAATAAATCAGTACAGCGTACCGTGGTTTCAAACATGTAAAGCAGCACCAGGGCCGTCAATTTCAATAGATCAACCCTGGCAATCTGAATGATATTATGCTGCTCAATGGCTGAACCAACGTCAACTGACAGCTCGTCTTGTGAAAACAAGAGCAGATCTACCGTACAAGAACACCAACTTCCAAAGATCCATATCAATCTATGGTTGTGAACTGGATTGAATACGATAGGCGACGTCGTTCGAGCGAACTTGTCAAGAATCGCGACTGTATTTACGTCGAACTGGCCGGCACAAAATTCCTCTAAGTAATCTTCGCTAGGTTACCGTCATTTCCATTCCGTCGATTTTCATCAACTCGGAAGGGCGTACTGCGCCAAGTTGTTGGTATGCTGTTTCTCTGTCAAGAGAATGAGTCTCCGGTCTCAGTCTACATGTTGGGAATTATCCATTTCATTCCTTATGATTTTCGTCGATTGATTCTACCTCGTTTTTTAGAGGATGCTATCAGCCTGGGACGAAGACAAATTTTTCGCTGTAGGGGCAACTGCACACTTTTCCTGCGGCACCAACTATACGACAAATCAGCAATAAAGACTTGACGTTGTCGTTTATCATAAGAATAAGATTATATGAATCTCAAAGTTGTTGCATGCTCCACAAGGCAACTTTAAAAACTTTAACAGAGTGTACACGTTTACTGGCCATTTCATATTGATTACGAGCTGACTTTGCTGCTGATGGTTGAATACTCTTTGGCTTTTATTACTTCAGGCGTCTGCTTCAGCCAACAAGCACGGCTTCTTGACCATCCTCTGAAAACTCTTTCCATGACCTATCCGAATCGTCGTCCAATTCAAAATTGTCCTCCTCGCTTCTCTCTTCTTCCGATTTGTCACTGCCTTCGTCTGGCTTTGACGAGGCTGATGAAGACTTGAGGTGAAATCGTTCCACTCTTTTTTTGCAGAAGTTGATGCGACACCTTCATTTACTACGGTACACTGTTCTTGATTTAGTGTACAGCGTGTGCGAGACTGCCATCTTACGGCTTCTTTTTATCCCAACCATATGGTTGCGGGTCGCTGATATGCGGGCTCCGTAGACATTCCCGAATTTTGCCCTCTACGTTATCTGCCACTATCCAAATCAGTGTGGTGTGGCTGCTGACAGCGCCATATGTTGTCTCATCTCGCACAGACGAGACAACCCCACACAACCTTAAAGGTTTACATACCGTGTGCGAAGCACGCGGATGTAAAGCCCAGCACTGCCCATAATGCAAGCGGAGGCTTTGTTTGCAAGCCGTAGCGGTAGATGTGCTCACGGTAAACAAAACAATACATGCAAAAGTAGTTTACCCCGAAGTAGAACTTAAAACGAGCTAAACAAACGAATAACGTTGAGATTCGGCTGGGAACACCAATTGCCTTCATTTAAACTAGTTCTCCAGGTTCTTGGGAATGGTTTTACCAATGCTTCGATAGACATTGAGGGCGATTGGTAGTAGGTGTCGGTGTCTCGTCGTCACGTTTGGGCTTCTTTATTTTTCTTCTTGGATCGGAGCCTTCGAATCTCTCCACCAGACATATCGTCTTCATCATTGGATTATTCGTCGTCCTCGTCTTCCTTTTTTCTCTCTTTCATCATCTTCTTCCCCGTGAAAATCACGTTTGTTGCTCGGGCGGCTTCGCTTTGATTTTCACGAGGACGAAGACGATATGAAAAAGAAAAGACGAGGACGAGGACGAATAATCCAATGATGAAGACGATGTGTCCGGTGGCGAGATTCGAAGGCTCCGATCCAAGAAGAAAAATAAAGAAACACAAACGTGACGAAGAGACACCGACACCTACTCCATATACCAATCGCCCAATGAGGTCATACATGTGTTAGCTTTTAAGTGTTAAGTTACTTTTGGTTTGTCACATGTATTTGTAGTTTTCTAACAGCAAAAAAAGAGTAACTAAAAGCTAAGCAAAAGAATATATTAGCAAAAAGAGACCTATCAATATCAACACCTTTAGCCCACTAGTCACGTATGTCCTTGAGACTGCTTTTACCAATGCTTCGTCTTAACCGGTTCAGGTGTCGTAGAAAAATTGGCGGCTGGAGTCGCTGTCGGTGTCTCCTCGTCATGTCTGTGCTCTTCTTTATTCTTTTTCTTGTCGAAAAAACGAAATCGGAATCTGCGCTCCTCGTCATGATCGGATTCTTAGTCGTGCTTGCCATTTTTTTTCACATGGTATTTTGCATCCTCTAAACCACTTGGCTGCGCGGGCGTAAGCTCGCCTAGAAAGCGGACGGGTTTGCCTTCAACGTCTGCCTGGTCTCTGCTAGCACGGAGCACACGAGGGAGATCTGACTTTGAGACGACCTTGAGCCCTTCAGAGCTTGCGACAAGAGCCAGGAGAGTCACTGAAACAACACGATAAAACTGCATGACGGAACTTCAGCACAGTCCAATGAGAGGGATTGTTCTGGTTTAAGGTAAAATGAGAACTGAGGATAAATGTACGGCTTCTAGATCAATGAAAGGCCGCCAAGTACTATCTTTTCCAGGGGATTTGGGAGCCCGCAACTCAGCGACGGGCAAACGATCGAGCATTCGTTCCGGAGCACACGCCCATAAAAGAGGTACAGATGCACAACGGTAACATTGTAAAATGTTAAATGTTAGTACAGGTACAGATAATTTGTGAGGGACAAAACACCACTGCAGTTGCAGATTGCTCTTCACCACAAGTGGCTATTGGTCTAGTCTATTTTAATAGAGCTGAGGAATGAGGAGCTATGACCCGTTCTTTCCTGTTGATAATCCTTAATCCTTTTCGCGCCATATAAAAAATCTATTGAAGAGCGGCAAATGATACGAGCTAAATATGACAAGAAAATGCAGGCTAGATAAGCATAATGAACTTATGACCAGCAATGTGTGGAGTGAGTGACCCCTCAACGTCCAGAAAAGGACGAACGCAAAAAACAATAGTGAGACAAAGTAGACGTCCGCTCGTCGCACTGCGCTGGTCGTTGTTTTGACCCGGGCAAGGCCGGAGCATTGTGCTTCCAAGCATAAGATAACGTTGACTTTGTCGTGTCAGGAAGCTGAAAACTGACAGGTCTTTGGACTGCAATTTTCTGGCACTCTTATCACCGTGTAGAAGTTGTTTTAAAATCTTTCCAGTTAAAACTACTATTTTAACAACGCTTTTACTGAGAATCCTACGTGTAAGTTACACATTTTCCCGACCGAAGTGGAAATAGGTTACTTAGAGCATCTCCACCAGTGCTTAGTTTGCTATAGCTATCCTATATTTAGCCACGGGTTAGCAGCCTTTTTCACAACAGTTTGACGGTATATTAATGAGTGTTTGTCGCAATCTCGACACTGCGACATTGTGGCACGCCATTCAAACTAGTCGCGAGCCCTTCTTCTTTGTGGATATTCTGAGAAGTAAAAGTGAGTGTATGAAGGGAAATGCTACCTCTAACTATTGGAGCGATGTCAATGTTTTTTTGCTCGTTCGGAACTCATGTTCAAAATGTCTCACCAGTAGCATGTCGCATGAATGTTATATTTACAGATCAACATGGTGCTAAACCCAAATCGGATCATCTCCATGTACTTAATAGTAGTAACGTTACTCCTACTAAGTATTAATAGTAATGTTAATAGTAATACAGTTATTCCTATAAACTTCTACAGTTTATTCTATAGGACAGTAGGAAGTATAAAAAAAAACCATTACGATCGGTCCCTGAATGGCCCTGGGGACTCAAGGTGAGGTGGTGGTAAGTGCCCTGCACCTTACTCAATACTGTAGCGCCCTGCGCTCCACCTGTGAAATCGCCAACTGGCATCTCACCTTGCACGCCCTATTTTTATTAGCTAAACATGAATATATATGCATATACAAATTCCTAATATAAGTTGAAGTTGAAGTTGCCTTCAAACTTTGTAACCGCCTTGCGGTAGACGCCCTGCATCCCATACTACATGTAACCGCCCTGCGGTTGACGCCCTGCGTCTTGAATATCTTTATTTTCTGTTGTATCCTTACAGCAACTTGGTCGCTATCCGGTATCTGGATATCTAACACTCCCCCTCGACTTGGTGACTGGAAGGGATCACATGTCGTAAGGTCTGTGCTTAACATTTCAGAGTCCTACACAAAGGACGGGTGCTGCGTCCCTGCCTCTGCCCGTCACTTGAACGCGCCCTAGACGTAAGTCTGTAGTTGCTCTTCCTTTAATCGTTACGAATAGATTGTCTTGAAACTGTTCGTCTATCTTCACCCTGTGTGCCACGACACCTAATATCGTTCGGAAACATGTGAACTTTACACGCTCTAGTGCCTTGGTCATTATGTCTTCGACTTGATTGTTTGTCGGTACATGTTCCGTCTTTAGCATTTCTTCTTGTATTAATGTCCTCACGTAATGGTACTTGTTCTGAAAATCCTTGACGTGATGATGTTTACCAGGCTTCTTCATAAGATAGATGGCTACCATGTTGTCGCAATATATCTTCGGTATTTGCGTCATAACCTTAAACTTCTTGCATAGCTTGTGTACCCACTGCAAATCGCTTACACCTTCATGCACCGCATAGTATTCAGCTTCCATAGTGCTCAGCGTATTGATTCCTTGTTTGTGTGATCCATACCCGACCTCAGCTCCACCAATCACCGTTACGTAGCCACTGATGCTTCTTCGATCATCTTTATCATTCGCATAGTCTGCATCCGTGTAGACAGTTAGCTCAACCGCTTCTATAGGTCCTTGGCGTATCACCATCTGCAAACTTGGTTCCACGTAGTTATCTGAAAACTCGTTTCGCTTGTCCATAGTGTTCTGCCGTATGGTTGCTCAAATATTGCCCCAACCTTCTTACAGTATGTCTCAATGCTCGGCCGTGAGCCCGGTACCAAGTACTGCAGTGCCCCAACTGCCTCTCGGTATGAATATCTTCCTTTTATTGACTGTATACTTCGTCGCTTCTGGTGTTGGCGCCGGGTTACACGCCGCCATATGAAAACGCTTCAATATTTCCACAACGTATGCTTCTTGACTGATGAATATAGTCTTGGCATGTCGGTCTATCGTCACCTCGACACCCAATAGATACTCGACTAGTCGAAGCTCTACCAGTTCAAACACTTCCTTGAGTTGCATCCTTACTTGATCACAATCAGCTTTATGTTCCATGATCACAAGGTCATCCACGTATACAGTGAGCAGCATATTGATTTGCCCCTCTTGGAATCGGGCGTATAGTCCCCAGTCCCACTCGACTCGAACAACGTTTAGACGTCGAAGTCGGTCATGTAGCTTGCGATTCTATGCGTTAAGAGCCTTCCTTAATCCATAGATAGCCTTGTCTAACTTGCACACATAGTCGTGTTTGTTTTCTTCAAAGCCGCCTGGCTGTTCCATGAGAACTTCTTCATTTAAATCTTCATGTATAAATACTGTCTTCACATCATATTGCCGTACTGCCCAGCCTGTTGGTAGCGCGAAGTATTTTGCCGCTCCAATAGTGTCAAATCTGATCACTGTTGCATATTTCTTGTAATAATTAATGTCATAGATTATTTAAATCCGTGCACCACTAGCCGTGCCTTAAAACGCTTGACGTAGCCTGCTCGTCCTTCTTGAGTGCATACACCCATCGATTTGTGATAACATTCTGCTCTGTGCGCTTCGCCCTGCGTTGCACTAGCATTCACACGTCGTGTTTCTTCACTGATGCCATCTCTTCTTGCATAGCAGCTAGCCAATAGTCTGCGTACTGCTCATCAGCAATAGCCTGCTTGTAGGTCTGTGGTACCTTAATCTCATCTGCGAGAAGCTTGTCATTTGGTCTTTTCACTGCTACAGACTTATCATATTGTGGTGAAGTCGCTGTCAGAAATTCTTCCTGAGATGCGAACAACCACGGGGGACCCAGATGACTGACTGTCGGAGGGGGTACTCCGTCCATCCCAGTCATGATCCGATTCGGCATCCGGCCGGCTGGATCGGTCACTTCCATCACCTTGGTCGTGACGAATTGGATGATCCATGTTAAAAGCTCACCTTGTGTACCCGTCAGCAAGGCGCTCTCTTGATAGACCCTAGGGCGAAAAGTGTAAAGTCCGTCGAATAAGGAGACGAGGGTTAGGACTAGGGTAGCTTCCTGGGCGGAAATCTTCACCGGGAGCTCGACTTGCAATATACTTGAACTTTGTATACTGCGACGGCTGGACCGAGAATAATCGATCGGCCAGCCAAACCAATGACAATAAAGGGGTAAATCCAAACGTGTATGTAAAGGGGAATCCAAATATAACTCCACAATCTTCCACAGTAGGCCAAAATATTACCACACTTTCCAATACGAGATATACCGTGCTCAAAACACGGGCGACTTGAGGTGAGTATACGCAACGCCGCGATTCCCGATCAGGGGACTTCCGGTGGGTTACTTTAACCTTCCCCGGGCAAACCAATAGCAGCAAGAGGGGACCTTGTTAGCCCTCTGCTGTGAACCAATAAAAGCGACTTGTGTCTAAGAAAGCGAAACGTATACTGATTTATCCCTATATCCAATACTCCCTTTTGTATAACCTACCCCAAATAGCCCGGCTGACCAGTCATGTGTCTTACCCGAAGTAGTTAACTCCGATTTTTGTGTATCCGCCTGGCCGGTACACCAACCCCAGGTGGTACCAGCCCGGCCGGTACACCGAACCTAACTGGTACCAGTCCGGCTGGTACATTTGCCCGGCCGGCTCGGCCGGACGGCCATCCATCCGGGTCCCTGGCCGCTGGCGCTAGCACTTCCTTGGTAGCTTCTCATCCGATCCGGGTGCCTCCTTCATCCACTAGAAGCCTCATCCTCCTTCAGGCCCTCTTTCGCTCATATCTTCCAAACCAATCCGCCAACAATCCGCCCCTCGGCCGTCCGCCATCCGCGGTCGTCCCGTCCGCTTAGCCCGCTAGCCCAACTATCCACGCCTTCCGTCACGTTCGTCCGGCCTGATTCCAGGCCTGGCGCCGTCCGGCCGCTCGTGGATGCATCCGACGGCCCTCCGATCGCGTCCCCTATTGATCGGTCCGGGCATCCAGCTAAGGGCGACATTTCAACCAATCAGGTGGGGGCATCCACTATCATTAGTCCGTTACTTTCTGGAACACTTCACCACACTCTTCAGCCTTTGGAAATGCGCGAGCGAGGAATTCCAAGCGGGCTCTACACACGACGGGGAGTGGGGGAGACGTGACAAACCACACTTGAACGACGAGTAAGCAGCGAATCTCGCCAAGACCATCGTACTTTTGCCTCCATGCACGAACCAACGTTCGCACTTTAGAGGAGCTTGTGGGTATACTTAAGTCAAATCTGCATCGATACTCTGCCCTATATTTTGGGACATGCCTTACTGTCGACTGCGCCTTATATTTTGGGACGGAGGAAGTATAATATAATTGGATATTGTGTGCTTTTTTGTTTTGTAACCAATCCAATTATAACTAGATCAGAATTTGAAAAGTGATCACAAAGTCTGTGTGAAACGAACACACCACACCACTCCTGCTAAAAATAAACAGGAGTGGAATGGGCTTTGCCCTTGTGTTCGTTCCGCACTGTCAGCTTTAACAGGAGTGGGTGTGGATTTTGCACGTGTGCTAAGGTATCAAAAATGACCCAAAAATGACTTCTAAAATTATTCAAAAACGGTATTTGAATTATTTTAGAGTGAAATACCGGACGACCGACGCTGACACCTTTTGCGAGCTGTCATTCAGCTTCTTTTTAGTGCAGCCACGATTTCGGGCACTAAAACAATCCCATTTGAAATGTTTTCTAAAAAATGCACGACCTGGCTACACTTTATAGTATCACATGTATCTGATCACAAAGTCAGTGTGGAATGAACACAAAGCGCATTCCCTGATTGTATCTCGTGTTTAAAAGATGGAAATTACGGGAGAAACGACCCTAGTGTTGTGGTATATGTAATAAACACCATCATTAGCTAAACGTCCTATATGTCTTAGAAATGTGCCCCATAACCGTGAAACGAGCCAGGTCAACTTCACCGTACAGAGGTTGGTACGATTAAACCAGCAGCTAACTGGTCTCCGTGCTAAAACAACCTAGAGTTGCATCACAAGTATAATTAAATATGTGATGTGTAATTTCTTTACGCTATGTTTCATCGAATAAAACAACGAGAATTGCAAACATCAGTCACCCATTCTATACACCAACCTAGAACTCCGGTCTTCTCCTTCAGCTCTGGCTTCAGCTTTTTTGGGCGTTATAACCCGCGTGGTGTATCCAAACAATGGTCAGCTATCTATAAGATGTAAAATGATTAGTATTAGTACAGCCAGTCTTTGAAGGACGCTAATACCACGATTCATCTTTCCACCAATGTAGTTGTAATTCGACATTTAGTTGAGAATTTAGAGATAGCCAGTATATCGTCCGTAGGCTTGGTATCTTTATACCATTTAATGTGTTTCCATCAAACTTAGGTACTACCTTTGCTGCTAATAGCCGGTATACCATCGGCATGCGAAGTAGGATCTAGTTATAATTGGATTGGCTGTATCCAATTACAAAACAAAAAAGCTTACAAAATCCAATTATATTATATGAATGTACTGTCCATTGATTGACTAAACTTATACGGTATTCCAAAAGGTGACTCAAATCCAAAACTTCGTCAAAAGGTGACTCAAATGGTTTTAAATGGCTTAAATATTTTACATGTTGTTTAGGGGCGTTCTTATTTTCCCACAGGAGCTCCCAGGAGAAAAAATCGAAACCTGATTGGACAATAAAATTTGAACCGCCTGTTTTTGTTACCCTCTGCTCCCGATTTCCGTCCCACTCCCGCCGCCAGAAAAGCTTGGTGGGAGAACGGGAGCACAGCCAAAATAGAAAACGAACCACAATCTTCACATTACAACGATGAAGTCGGCGGCAGAGGTCACTGGGTCCGTCACGCCGGCACAGACTACCCTAACGACGAGCCTAGAGCTCTGTGATGCCGACACAGCTCTGCTCACAGAGTTTGTTAAGCATGGGGCGAACGAGCTCCGTGCAGAATGCCGTAGGCGAAAGGCTACGCCTACTTCTCAAACAAAAACCGCATTTCTTTAGGCAATTAAAGTGGCTATGGTGAAAGACAGGCAACTTGAGGAACTCAGAGCTGTCTACGGTCCGAAGGGTTTGAAGAGGTCGATGTCAAAGACCATCGCGTGCGTTTTTATGCCTCATCAACATGCTTTTTGCTGATAACTTTGTTGTTCAACTATCGCACTACGGTGATCCAGCCTATCGCTATTCGCTCGATACGAAAAATTTGAGATATAAATCAGAATGGTGGGTTGATGTTACAGACGCATACGGTGATGACGAAAATACTGATTTCAAACAATTTATTCCATGCCGATGTAGCTTTTGAAAAGGTTCGCGTATCGGAATTCTGGCCTCACAACGCGAAGAAATTGTGGGATATTTGGCACTCAATCATATCCGACTACCGCAAAGTCATCATGAAGTGTACCAAGTCCGGACATAACAGCCCGTTGGGCTTCTTCTGCGCTGGCAGAATTGATATCCAATACATGCATCTGATGACAACTATCACGCGCCCAGAGCTTCATGCTGTTGTTGTCCAGCTTCTCCCACAAGAAGCCACTTTAGGCACGCTCTCCGGGGACAAACCCAAGCCATTACTTGTACGCCCACTGACAAGTAAAGAAACTCCAGACAAGAACGGTGAGTACATTTGATGCTCATGTTTTCTCACTTTTATTGATTTTTTTATTCATATCCATGAATTGTAGGCAAACGAATTGATGAAATAGCCGACACTATTTCGAAAATTGCATGATCATAGAGAGGCTGCTTTTTGCCGATTCTGGGGCCATGACCGAGATTGCAGAGATACAATAATACATTGAGATGCTAGAGAAGGAACGAGAGTATTGTCTGCGTGGTTAAGCTCCGTGCCATATCGTTCAAGCCCACTCAGTTATTACCAGACATCAGTCATTTGCTCTTTCCATCAACGGCTCTGGACGAGGAGGCGCCGTGTCGAAGCTCAAAGTCGAGAACCTCATCTTCATCTTTCTATCGAATAATACATTATTGGTTCCCAGTGTACAACACGACCTATACGATCTTGGCCAGATAAAGCATTAGCAATTTCATCCGCTTCTTGTTTCTTTTCTGTAATGACTGATTTTTGTATTCCTGGGGCGTAGTGATAAATCACATTTTCCAACACTTGCGACCGTTTATGAAGCGCCAGCAAGTTGAGCACCTAACTCCACAAAAGTAAACCAGCCGTCACGAACAATACGATATCCAACTTGCTGATCCAGATTCGGACCGTTGAGCTAAGCGACCTTCAGAAGGAACCACACGAATTTGGTGGTGTCTGTAAGCTTTCGGTCCTTACTAGTATAATTCCTCTGCTTCCATTAGTGTCTTTAACGACTCGATTAGTGCCAAAAGGACCTCGCCAGCTCGACGAAATGAAACAGCATTCCTCTCCAGCAGGCGCAATGACTGTCATTGCTCTGTATGTTTTCGGTTTTGTGTGGGTGATGGTGCTGAGTATGTTGGCCATTTTTGCTCTATGTCATGTCCTCGTCGGTGGACACGGCTGCAACTAGTTGTGCTAAGAGTTACTTGTTCATTTGATTCTCGCTTTGAATTTACTCTTCGTCTAGCCAAGACATAAACGCCATTGGTTTGAGCCATTTTTAATTTGACGTGGAAGTGGGATCTGTCTGCTTATCTGTCCTTGAAGCTAAATTAAAACTTTACTGTAAGCGACTGCTGTTCAATATACCTGTATCAAATTCCGGTGAGTGGCGGACGTGTTTTCTGCTTACAGTATACAGAAATCGATTCGTCCGTCCAAAGTCATTCAACCTTTCACTGCGACAGACAACTTCCGTTATTGTGAAAATTTGACAGGTCTAACGAAACTATGGGAGCGAGTATTTTCGGAAATCCGAAACGAGTCGTTATTTTTCACGCACGTAACACAATAGAAACCCTATACGATATCACTGGGGCCGAAATATTAACATCAATCGTGCCTGCCAATACCACAATTGGCTTAAAATGGCGAATCAGTTGCCACCAACAAACATTGCAACTGCTGTCTCTTAGGCTCTTAAAAGGTCGCAACCTAAATTTGTATCGTCGGGAGATGTCCATGATACACCAGCTCAAGTTTCCGATAAAGCCATATCGCTGGATCCACGAGCTTCATCTAACACAGTTTGTAGCACTCTGAAAATGACAACGCGAGACAGGAACGCATGATCATCTGGTTCGATGATGATACCCAACGCTAATAAAAGAACAAGTTGCAGGTCAGCATTATGAGCCCATGAAGCTTTAGATAAAGTTGCGCTTAGATTTCCATATAATGACTCAAAAGATCCCCCGAGGTCATTTTTTAGATGCTTTCCGCAGCCACCAAGACCGCTCAAGTGGTACGAAGACTCGGTAAGGGACACATTAGAGAGTGTAGGTGTTGCTACTACACTAGCATTCTCCCCAAACTCTTTGCCGCCTAGCGATGGGCCACGGCCACAGCTGGCGTTCAATTCAGCCAACGTCGGAGAGAGCCATTTCAGTGCACTTGTTATCAAAAGACGATTGAATGGTTTCATTACGTTCTGGGATCACTTTGCCGCGGTGATTGCTACCCGAGTCTCGAACAAAATGTCTGAAAGACAACATACCAATTGTCCGCAGGAACGCCGCAGTGCGATGTCCTAGCATTTTTGACTGCAACGTTGACACGCGAATAGGAGCTTCCACAAAACGTGCAACTTGTACCAGAACATCACTGAAGATACGCTCGGTACACTCGCACATGGCTGATTTCGATGCTATCCTTTGATTTCCGCTGTCCGTTATTGTCATTGCAAATATAGCTTCGGCAGCGGCCACGCTTTAGCGCTGGGTTCGATCTCTAGCAAAAATTGCGCTTTTAGAATCACCACGCCGGCTACAACAGTATACGAGGATCCCACTGAATTCTTAGCACGGATTGCCCACTCGATGACCCTCTGAGCGGCTCGCCAGATATGCATCAAGTTGCCGTGCGGTCGAACATCGCCTTCTACCAAGCTGCTCTGTGAATTCTGAATATATTTTTTATATTGCTCAAAAAGCCGCTATGCCATATCATGGCAGCATAAACCGTACGTCGAGTTGCCTTCATAGGCCCCCCACCTAACCGCACAAACGGCGATTCCCCAACGTGTTTTGATACCCAGCCATCCAACGCAGCTGCCTCGCCATGATTTTCAATGAGGTCCTTCAAGAAAGTGTTAACACGAGACCCCCCAACGGGCATACTGTCGGCGCCAAAAAGAGAAGCTGAAAGTGCTTTGTGCAAAACAAAATCTTTCCAGGTTTTGGTGGCTTCGGTGAGCACAGGAAGAGAACTCGCAACGATAGTAGCGTCAAAACCAGTAATTTCGGAGCATCGCTTGAGCACACTCTTCAAGTGCGCTTACGCTGCGCAGGGGTAGTCCACCCTCAAGCGAGTTACTATTTACACATTCATCGTATTCATTAGTCGAGCATTCGGAGGGGGACAGCTCATGAATACTGTTGAGCCGGGATATTTCCTGCTGCCATACTTTTCAATTCCCACTCCCCAGCAACGCTAAGCACCAGGTTACCAGGAGAGACGTTGTCTTCGTCTTTGCTTGACGACGCCAGCATTCGAAGAGCGCGGTTTATACGCTCAACACATTGAACCATGGTAATCATCGATAGCGTCGAACACAAGCCGTGATAGCTTCGTATGAGAGAAGATAACTGATTAGAGAAGTAACCATCGAAAACAGCAGAGGATACGATAAAACTAGCCGCTCATAATCACGAATGTATTCGACATGAAGCCCTATACCGACGACTTCTTGCATCTCCAATGACATGTTCAGATTATTCATCGCCGTGCTCGACAAAAATGTGCAGCAAGACTCCAACAGGGAGCCCGCGTGATGTACGAAAGGCTTTAGACACGAAATCATTTCTCTTCTTTGCTTTTAGCACAGCAGGATCCAAACAACTCATCCACGAGTTTTACACAATGGCCTCGACCTGTACAAATTCCAATTCGTTCGTATGGGCAATCGTATAACACTGGAACTCGAAACCAACTACAAAATTTGACGGCAACGAAGCGACGTAAAGCAAATGCCTCACAATTGCAAAGTGATATTGCTACCCCAACGAAGCAACAACCGATGGATCAATCAAATAACAACCATCATGGAGTGACCTAAATATTCATCGCACAAATGAAAACAACTTACAGCGGCAAAACCAAAACGAGCACATCTGCCAGCAAGAACGCAAAAAGGATGTTGGTACACGTTGCATTACTCTAAAAGATATCCAACCAACAAATAGTGCCCAAGCTTTACTGCATATACTACATCCCCAAATACACAGACACGTAACGCCAACCATGTGCGCCGAGTCACCTGTTTTTGTCAGCAGAGCAAATGATTCCAGATACTCCACAAAAGTGAACCAGCCGTCATGAACGTACACTCGCTGTCGCGTTGTCTAATTTAAGGCAACACATACCTTCCCGCGCTTTTTAGATTCATAGCGCAACCAACACAAATGCCTCCTAGATCCACCACAACATTTCCGAAGACTTTCTTAACCTCGTTGTTACATTCTTTCAACGGAGCGGCAGGAAAGCTCGGACATAGTCCGCATTTTTCTTAAAAGTTAAAGCAGGAACTTGGAATTCTTTTTCCCATCGTTCGTTCTGAAACTCACCAGACAAGAGAACCGGCATGTAGTCTTGAAACAATAGCCGGTAAAATGGAAGCAGCGAACAAACGGCAACTGGATTTCTTGTCGTCTTGACACGATGAAAAAGAGTAGCAAAGCGTAAGACAGCATCCTTGTCTTCTTCATTCTCCTTCTTTTCATCTGATTTAACCACGCTGGTCTGCTTCTTTAACTGTCTTTTAGATTCAAGAAATTTTTGGAGCCCGGATGCGAGTGTAAGATCCCCTCAATGTTTTTTTCTAAATACCGCTCAGCATTTCGAATACCTTCGACCACAGGAAAATATGCTTCTTCACAACAGGGAAACATACTGCCATTGAAAACCCATAAAACGCATGAAGTGAAGCAACCACGTAAAAATGATTCGGTATTTCGGTGAATAGATATGAGAAAAGCCTCCACGGGTGAAGGGATCTGTGTCGGTCTGTTCTTGCCGGCAACACAGTGGACAATTAATCTATCGAACACGCATCGAAATGCTAAGATTCTTAAATTCTCATCCGACGTGATAAACATTCTATAACATAACTCGCATACCTTTTCACCATCTGATCGACACCATTTGTCGAGCTTAAACTACATGTATTTATATGCTGACATACCACCGGGAAACTAAATGGATTGACCAAACCCAAACGACTCGAATAGAGCTCCATGAACTTGAAGCGGTATCGTTGTAAAATTCCCCCATAAGCATAGCTTTCTCAACGAATGCGTAATGATTGGATTCTCTTTTGTAACAGCTTCAGTCTGAGACGTATCTTCTGACGCAAGGCATTGCCGACGGAAAAATACAAATTTCGCGAAAAGTGTATTGCTGGTATCGTTCTGATAGTCGTGGAAAGCTCCCGTTGGAATAGGGGTCTGCTCAACAGTATACCGCGCCAAAGGTAGAGAAAATTAGTCCAAAGGAAGGCAGACACGACACCGATCTCTGCAGCCAGAGGAACGAAGAAGAACGCCCTGTTCGTATACGAGTTTAAAGCGTCATTCAGGTGGCTATGATATGGCAACTAGATGCACCAGTTGCGATGTGAAGCACGTATATAAAGTAGAGTTTTGAGCGTCAAGTAGCTGCAACTGAGTGAAGGTGAGCAGAACCAGCGCCACATACAGCGTCAGATTGTAATGCGATCTTCTGTATAAAGAGAAAACAGAAAGCGGTTAGTTTTCGACGACAACAATTTAAAAATACTTGCGGAAATGCTCAAAAACTAAATAAGTCCGTACGTGTTAGTAATTGCTCTTATTATTCCCTGGTCTTTGCAGTCCTTGAGAAACAATGTAGTCTTTGATTTTCTCGCGCAAAATACAAGTGCGCGGCTGATTCCTTCTGCCATCAGTAGAGATATCGGACGAAATGTAGCCAATTTCTCGCTCACCATCAACATCAACCACCGTGAAAGTTCTGTGAATTTCTGGTACGCGATCGTACCCACTTTCGCGACTATCAATACAAAAATTGTGCAGTCTGGGAATTGCGAGAACAATAGTCGAAACATGGCGCAGCTTGACTTCAAGTAGCTTTTTAGAATCCGCCATTTTGTTACCATCAAACCAAAACCTTGTTCAATCTGAATTCTCAATTGGCTAGCATAGAAATTGAAAACATCTTTGCTGTTGTCCATCCCACCCGCAAGGCTGTACGGTGTGATCAAATGCTCTGTGGGAACATATGCGTTGTCTCCGATTAAAAAAGCACCAATTGGTAGCACCTCGCAAATACCACTGAGACTTGATTGCTCGAAGGCACGAATACTGTTCGAGCCACCTGGACACATCAAGGACATTGACGTAAAACGACAAAGGTGATCGCAGGATGCCTGAAGATTCGCCCCATAGCAGTGGTAGTGTCCAGAAAAATACGATTTCACGTGGGCCGTCTCATTCGACGCTGGTGGCTTGACTTGGCACAACCACCGTCGACAGCTCCAACACATCATTTTATCGCCCCAAGGAGGCTGATTTTTTCAAAACTTTGGCATTGTTCGATAATCTCGTCCATGGTTGTGGGAAAGTGTAAAGCAAGCTGTTTGCACGCGTTTATTGCGTCCATTCCTGTGTAGATGTAGCAGTAAAAGGTTGATACATGCAATTGAGCAAATACAGAAATGTCTTCGTAGGAGCCACCAGCAAGCCAGCGCAGCATACAGTGCAGCACAATCTCTGGTGAGATTGTTCTGTAGGGATGCTGTGCGCGAATGATTGGCTCTGTGAGCGCGCAGAGCTGCAAACCGTGGGATAGCTCATCCGATAGCGTCGCTGGAATCGTCCCTCATACGTCATCACTTCCTGCAAGTATTGAGACCACAAGAACGCAGGCATCGATACCTTGGCTACCCTTTCGTATCGTAGTTGTATGTATGCTAGCGATATCAGCAAAATCGACTGGATTTCGTCGTTGTCGTCGTCGCGAATCATCAGAGCACTATGCATATTGCAAGTGATTTTTTTTTACTTTGAAAAAGGTTACGTGGACCACACTGCGTAGGTGGACCACATTCGTCCCGAATTTGCTTTTTTTTGGGGGAGACAGGCACAGCGTACGGGTTTCCCTCCCGGGAGCAAAATAAGAACGCCCCTTAAACGGGAAATTATGGTAAAATACGACTAGGTTACGTTTCAAGCTGTCCCAATTGGGTAACATTTTGAGTTGAGCAAGTATCTTAAATACTCTCATTTACCGCAATTATGGGTGGAGACTTGATATGGTAAAGACGCACCGCGATCTAGAAAAGCCGTATAATGACCATCGCATTTTGTGTGATGTCTGGGACGTCGTCATTTTCAATAAGTTTTAATTCATTTATCCATTGTCCGAAATTTTGAGATGTAATAATATAAAGTAGTGAGCTAAGTACTTTTCATGATTATCTAAAAGCAAGGGATGCAAAAGAATGGGTTCTATGTACAGTAAATTTGATGTAGGAAGTGGTCGTCGAATTAGTTGATGAAGCCCAAGACACCAGCATTATCAAGAAAGGTAACTATAACTTTAAAAATTCCCGTGTAATCAATTGTTTCATAAGTTACTTTTATGAAGGCAAATACTGGGGGAAAAGTTGCTTGCCTAGTTTAGGTCGCTGCTGGGATATACATACCATTCACTTCAAGAGTAACACGCCGCCTTGTTAGTCATTAAAATGCAGGGACCGTAACTTTGTCGTATTTTACTATAAGTTCCCATGTAAAAATGTTTAAACAACGTGTAAAATTTTAGAACCATTTAAAAGCACTTGAGTCACCTTTTGACGAAGATTTTGGATTTGAGTCACTTTTTGGAATATTCCATTTATTTTTAGTGTAAATGCGCAAACTTTGACCAAGAGCTTCATTCACTCACATCTCGATAACGCACATACCTAGTGGTGATAGCACCTCTTTAATTAAACGAGGTATAATCAGTCGACAAACACTATGCGGGATGGAATTCATCATTCCTAACATACAGACCGAGACCGACGACTTTTTCTTGCTGGAAGAAACAGCATACCCGCAACTTGGATCGAACACGTCCATCCAAGGCATGAGCTTGAGGAAAATCGACGGAATTCGAAAGATGGTAACCTAGCCGAAAACTGTTTGAAAGGGTTTTCGTTCGGTACTTACACACACATCATCTGGAACCCAACTTAACAGCCAATAGAACAATGTATATCTACTTATGCAATAATGCAAAGGATACATTATCCCCAGGGGTCCTTTCTATAGAATGGATCGTGGAAAGTTGACCACGCATAGTAGCATATCCTCGAGTAAGGAACGAAGCACTCCACCAAAATTTGCCTCTGATAGCGCAACAAGACCTCGCAGGTGTTGAGCCGCGGAACATTTTGCGCGCCATGCAATAGCCAACCAAGCCAGCAGTGCTACTTCGCAAGATCTTTACAATGCAAAGCAGCTTTTGCGACGACAAGAACTTGGGGCGATCACCTCTTGAGACTTTACAGGACTGTCTGGCATACCCTTCGGTAAAGTGGGCTATGAAACGAGATGAGAATCAGGTCCTCACACACTTGTACATCGAGCCGACAACTATAGTACAGTTGCGCAATGGGAGCAAATCAGGTCTTTGTAATCGATTCAACTTACAAGACCAACAAGCACAAAATGCCACCCTTTCACTAACACCTACCAACCAAACGTAAACTGTATTTTTCTGCTTCGTCCCGCAAGAAGAAAGGGTGCACTACGATTGGGCTTTGACACAATTCCAAGAGGTAAGCATAATTGTTCTTGTCTAATACCTTGCAGTGTGACTTTATGTATACCTTGATGACGCCTTCTCTTCAAACTTTTAGAGCTTGGATTTGTGGTGTAGTCGCTCTCAGAAATTCCTTCCGAGATGCGAACAACCACAGGGGGGGCAGATGACTGAGGGTACTCCGTCCATCCAGGTCTTGGTTCAAGCCATCATCAAGGTAATTGGAGCGGTCACCTTCATCACCTTGGTTGTGACGACTGGGATGATCCATCTTGTATAAAGCTCACCTTGTGTACCCGTCAGCACTGGTGGTTACGCTGTCCTGGTGGACTCTAGGGCGAAAGTTAAAAGCCGGTTTTAATTGGTGGACGAGGGTTAGGACTAGGGTTGCTCCTGGGCGGAAATCTTCACCAGGGATCGGGCTGGCGTTATACTTGAGTTTGTATACCACAAAGGCTGGACCGAGAGTAATCGATCGGCCAGCTTAACCAAAGCTAATAAAGGGGTTACTCCAATCTTATGCGTAGTCGAGAAATCCAAAAAATATTTTCCGATCTGCCACAGTAAGCCAAAACATTACCACACTTTCCAATAGAACTAAACCGTGTTCCAAACACGGGTCACTTGAGTGAGTATAAGTTTCACAGCGACACCCGGTCAGGGGACTTCCGTTGGGTTCCTTTCAACCTCCACGGGCAAACAAATAACAAGTAGAGGGAAACTTGATAACCTTCTGCTGTAGACCAATGACGACTTGTGTCTTAGAAAGCGAAACGTATACTGATATTTTTTCCTAGATCCAATAAACCTTTGGTGTACCCTACCCAAAATAACCTGACCAGCTTGACCCAGATGGTTATGTACCTTACCCGAAATAGCGAGACCAGGCACAACCTGGACGATTTCTGTACTGTACACCAAATAGACGTGACCAGCTTGGATGGTCATCTACCTCGGCCTGTACGGTACGTGGCCATCGACACCAATTCCTTCTTCATGGCCGGTCGCCCATCTCCGGTGTTCCATCCGGCTAATACAGGGACATGACCTACCCTGGATCCTCTTATCTGTCTTAACCAATCTACCCCTTGACCACCTATGGCCACTATCCACCGTCTTTTCAGCCCCACTTGATCTAGCTGGTCAACTTCTGGTTGGCCTGACCCACAGCATCTGGATCACCTCTTTTAGTTTCCATGTCCAGCGGTTGCGAAGGTTCTCGAACACCTCCGGCAGCCTTCATCCTGTGTCTGTACTCTTGACCAGCAATTGAAGCCAATGAAAAACAGCCTCGGCCAGGTGTATTTCACATCCGGCCGTTAACTCATTTCGGAGCCACTTCACCACAGCTTCCTCTGAGTCTTGTCGTAGCCGCACAACGGTTGGTGCACGACCTCACTTGACATAGTTCTTTATACCTTTTTCCACGAATGCCCCGATTCGGGAAGTTTTCCGTTCAATCTTTCTGATGACCTTCGTAGATCTAATCCACGGGTCGGCTCGAAGTCTCATCTGCCCGTCCCTTAGCCACCTCTCGATACCTCTCCAGTTCTGCAGGTCGATTCCGATAATATCTGTCGGGTTATCCTGGTCGACGATGATTCGTCATCCAGCGGTGTGGAGCTCGCGGGGGCGCCATCTTCTTCCTTTACTCCTGACCTGGTATTATCTCCGGCTGACATCGACAGGGCTCTCCGCATTTACGGACGGGTCTGCGGGGATCGGGGCGAGTTGACAAACACTGTATCCTCTCTTCAAACCGACCTTCAATTCATCCAAATTAACTACACAGTTCTGGCACAGCGCTGTACACTCCTTCGTATGATGCTGGATCGTGTTGAACCTCGGATTTCGGAGTGAGATATGGTCGCCAGGAAGCCAGGGACGAAATAATCCGCCTTCAGGCTGTTGTACGCCAGCTCACTAACGCCTGCATCAGGACGCTATGCGATCCGATTCTTCCTCCGAAGTAACTGAACTAAGAACTCGGGTGGGGTCCTGGCTACCCAAGTGGATAGCATGGAGCATATTCAAGCAGGCCTGGTTCAAGCTCTCAACTCAGCCAACCGCCTGGCTGATGAGGCTGTTGTCTGAAGTTCACCTTCGTAACCGGATGACCTTCGAAACCAGGTGACCAGCCTAAAAAAGCAGGTCGCAAGCCTGACGAAAGGAACGTGACCACCTCCACATGCTGGCGGACGTCGTTGAACCTCTTCGGGTCGCTAACCAAGAGTTAGTCCACCGTTCGAAACCTCAGCGTAACTGTCCCACCACTTTCTGTATAGTTATCCAGTTGCTTATGGCTCGTACTTGCCTTGTTGTTTTTATAGTCCGGCAACTGGAGCAACCGAAAAACCTGCCTGCCGAAGCGTCGCAGAAATCTCAAGCGCTGTTGCACCTTCGTGGCCGATACCGCCAAGTTTCCCGGGAACTAGCCGACATGCGGGATGACCGGGACCAGCTGCAAGAATCCCATTATCATGCCCTCCGTCATATTTTTCTCTCGAACAGCAGCTCCAGGAGTCCTCCTCCAGCTGCGGGCCCAGATCGGACAGGTTTGATATTATGACGCTTGGGACGAACTCGCCCGGGCCGACCATGCCTACGCCGCCTTGCTAGCCAAGGAGGACGGATTCAGGTCGCTTCTATGTGAAACGCAGGATCAGCTCGAAGAGACCCGAACTTGGGCTCTTCCCGTTACGCAGGCACCTCCGCGTGTGCGAGAGACCATTTTGGACGTCCTGGGTATGGTGGACAAGTGGAACGTTTCCCCGCCGCAAGCTTCCCTGTCGTCCGGCTAGGCAGGACAGAAACCGGTTAAGCGTACGGCTGGTTCTGGTTTATCCTTGACCAGCCCTTAACGGAGGAAACGAGAGGAACTCTCTTCCCTGTCCGTGGACCATCTCCTGCGCCTGTGTAGGTTAGCCGAGTCGGACAACGATTCGGATTCATTTCCAAAGAAGACAGCTGCAGTGTACCCACTCACTTTCCCGGTGTCACCTGACTCGACAACTGGTCCGGCTCAAAAGCTGACCTGCCGTCCGTCTCGGAAATTGGCCCGGACCCGCCTTCCAGCGATTTCAATTACGACGAAGACGAAGGTTACCACGACCAGCAAGTGTGCACTGCCTTGTCTCGATCCCGTGCGACCACCCGACGTCTCCTCCTAAATTCTAGTATTCGACCTGACTCTCACCCGGCCCCGGATCAAGTCATTGATTTACAGACTCCACCACCAGCTGGCTTTTGCTCTGGGGAATACGAGTCCACTCATCGATCGCTCGCGCTCCCTAGCGCCAGTCACCCATTAACACTCGAAGTTGCATCTGACCCCAAGGTAGGTGACAACCCCCCCCCCAAGCTCGAGAGGAAAGTTGAAGCGGAAGACGAGGAGGGCGAAGAGGAAGAAGAAGAAGAGTGGGAGGAAGAAGAACTAGAAGAGGAGGTTGAGGAAGAATTTCCTGATCAGTGGTTGCCTCTCAACCCCGAAGAACTCAGAAAATCATCCCCAAAGACGACAAAATCCAATCCTCGGCCCCGTGCCCGATCAGGGTTCCGTTTAGGGAATCGATCGGGTCGGTCTACAGCCGGACCTAAGGTCCAGCGGCGCCATTTTGCTCCCCCGTCGCCGCTCCCAAAATCCCGATCCTGTGGCTACCTCATGGTCGCCTCATAAGCGGGGCTGACCGGTCAGAGATTCAACCTTAGCCGTTGGCCAGCATAAGTCTAGCCGATGTCTCCAGTACCCTACTCGCTCATTCCTTATCTCAGCCTACCTTCCGGATATTCCCCCCTTCATTCAAGATGCCCAGCGCCAACTTGGTAAGTCAGAGGTAGTGGGTTTGATCCTCACACAAAACAAATTTAGGAAAGGGCCCTTTCCTTAATTTGGCGCCTCGACCTGGTGCGGTCAGGTGCGATTGACGAGTTAATGGAAACGAAACCTTGGGAAATATTGGCCACTGAGACCGGATATGGGGGTTCCATCCGGCCAGTGGTTCGCCGACTTCCTAGAAAAATATCGGGAGTTCGTTGCTACCCACGCCCAGGCTATTTGGGAATCTACACACTTCTGATACATCTCAGCGGAAGCTCGACGGACTGATCCTCCTCTCAAAGCATATTTCGGCTACTGGAAACGACGGCTAAATCGGGCTACAGAGGCATGTGTTCGTTTGTGTGCACTTGTTCTGGATGGCATCAGGAGTTGTGCATGTGATCTGGACCTGTTTCTTTCCCCTTTCGTACTTCACTTGGCGAACCAGAAAATTGAGAAGAAAGGGGAACCATCAGAGGATGGCACATGGTATCCTGGCCTAGGTAACCCGGAACAGACCACCTCTCTCTCTGAATCTTAGGAAGATATCGATCGGTACGATCCTTAGTGAAATCAATACCGTGACCAGCCCCCCTCAGTCATTCTGGAGTTCAAGTTCCCCGGCTCCGCAACAAGTATAGTCGTCCACAGTGAAGGGCGACCTGGCTCGTAGTTTACTCCGACCCGTTTTCTACTCCGTTCGTTTCATCATTTTTCCTTTTCTTACCTAATATCATATGTCCGTCAATGTTTCTTTTAGCTCTTCTCCCATCCTTCGGTTGTCCAACCCTTCCTTCCACTTCGGTCCTCCTCCTGCCTTCCACATTGGTCAATAACCCTGACCGGCTCTGGAACGTATATGTGACTTATCATTTTTTCTTCGAGCAGGTTAACCGGCCACTGACCAGATCAGTTGGAGATGCCTTAAGAGGAACCTCCTGTCACCATAGGGTGGCTCGTATTCCATCCGGGTCTGAGTATCTGTTTCACAGACCTGTCCACCAAATCTTCCTTCTTTAGACTGGTTGGATTTGGACAGGTGGATTCCGTCCTTTGTAGGTCCGATTATTTCTGGTAACCTGTTATTTCCGCCAATTCGCTTAACATAGTTGGATCCGAAACTGTGAGGCCGACTTGGTCTCGCATGGCCACCGCATCCAGATGATCTGCACTATTGTTCCACTCTCTTTTAATGTGTAGTATTTCATGCTCTGGCCATTTCCTCAGGGCTGACAAGGCCCTATTAATTAACAATCTTAGTCGGGGGGGGGGCTTGCAGTCTATCTCCCCAGTAATTTTTCTGATCACTAGATTGGAGTGGTCTCCCATCCTGGTCAACTTCGGCTAATTCCGAATCCTGGTCAGGTGGTCTCCCATACTGGTCACCTTCGGCTAATTCCGAATCCAGGTCCGGATTAGTCAATTCCGCGTCGTCCTCCGCGCAGGGCAAGCCAGCACCAGAAGTGGTCGAAAATGTAATCCCGCTTGCCTCACTTCTTGGTCCGGCTGTTCTCTTATCTTAAACGGTGTAAGCAAGACCAGTTCGGCTACTGGGGAAGGGTCTCGGCCAGCACGTTCAAACTGACTCGGCGATGGCCGGCCCCGCGTCAATAGTACAGTACTCCGGTTTGGCCACCATATGTGTCCGGTCTTCCTCCACAGACTCCTCTTTACTGACTAGATCCGTAGTCGCCTGGTAGGCCAGTTTTTTTGTCACTCGATATAGCGTCTTGGGTCAATGGGTGGTGACATAACCTGGCCGGCGGGGCACTTTGTCTTCGGCCAGCAATATTCCAGTGATGACATCCCCATGCAAGGTGAGGGGCTGCTCTGAGATGTTGGTCACGCTTATGCAGTCGAGGTGACCTTCCCCTTTAACGAACGAGGGCACCCAATACTCGCCCCTAGTCAGCCACAACTTATGCCGCCGGTCGTGAGACCGAACGGTCACCTCCACTATCCGTCCAACCGGAATAATTACGAGCCGTCCCAACTTAAGAAATTGGACGTGGGCACCATATAGAGGCCGCCGGCCAGCCAGCTGGATCTGCACCTCGTCCCGGAGATCGGGTGACGTAATCGTCAAGCTTACATGTATTGTCGGTTACGCTTTGCTTTGCTTCTCGATTATCCTCCTTACCGACACGTACATAGATACTAACACTAGACCGCTCGGCTCGAACCAGATTCCAACCTGGCGAGCGATCTAGTTTAACATCTTGTCCACCCCTGGTGGTAACATTCCAGCATGTTTGGTCGGGACATACCACTTCTTCATCTGGTTGTTGAACTCCTTGATAGGGCAGAGTCCAGCCTCGTGCACTACTGCAAGTCTTGCAGGTGAACAGGCAGTGTCCAGCCGGATGTCCCTTCTTCTCTCACTTCTTGCAGGTCAGCCGCTTCCAGCAGCTTCTGTCATCATGATTGATGGATCCACAGTGGGTACACTTCCGTCTGGGGTAGTCGGGCAGGAAAAACTTTCTGCTGGCCCAACCCAGATGCTGGTATGGACTGCTGACCAGCTTCTGCTGATAACAGGTACCGGTATTGTTCCTCTTCCGATTCTCCCCCAGATCGCTGGTACTCTTCTTCCGAATTGGTTGCAGTCAACTCCCGGGCAACCATGCGGACGGCACGGGCCGTCCTGGTTGATGGCGGCCTGCTTCCTTGATCCAGGTTAGAATGTGACTTGTACCTGCCCATTCCAACTGCTTCCTTGGGACCTAGCTTCTTTGCCCTCTGGTAAGTCCTTAGTGTCAGTTCCAGCTCCGTAGTATTTTTTAGTCGTAGCAGCGCGAGCCGGTCTGCCAATTCCCGGTCTTCCTGCGTACTGATGAAGTTCCACATGTTCTCGGGCAGCTTTCGACCGGCTGGCGTCTTTGTTGATTGGTATATTGGCCCTCATTCCTTCGACATTCAAACGAAGGAGATAGTCCAGAGGGGTCTCGTCTGCTCTCTTCTTGGTATGAAAGTACTGACGCGCCACTGACATCCCCAATCCACAGTATTATTCACCAAATGCTTCGACCAGCTGCCTCCAATCGTCTCGGCTCTCCCGGCTAAGCTGCTGGATCCTGTTTTTGCTGGTCCCTTTATTAGGTCTCCGAAAATCAAACATCTCTGATAGTCCGGTGTACGGTCTCTGAGGAATGCTGACTTCGTCTTGCTTAGCCATCCTCGGGCCTGGTCGTCGTCTATGTCCCGTCCTGTATAATCTTTCAACTCTCTTCAAAACGTGACCTATCCTTGTGGGGTAGACGACATTGTCCTTGCATGTCCAGCTCTTTTAGGGGTAAGTGACCGGAATGGTGGTCTGGTCCTGAGCTGACCAGCTTTCCACTCTGGTCGTATTCGACCTTCGATTCTTCTTCATTCTTTATTTTATTTCTTTGATATCAATTACATGCATTTGTTTCTTCGGATCATGGTCAAAACCATAGTCCGAGCCGGCTCCAGCTGGAGCATAGTGACCAGCACAATAGTCCTGACCAGCTCCAGTAGGAGCCTCCAGGGGAGTAACTTCTTCTTTAATGTCAACCTCATACTCCCCAAATCCGAGTCGGCCATCGCATCCTTCCATCTCCAGCAGCATTGGGGGCGATATGCATTCCCGAAATGCACTTGACACAACGTTTTCAACGAATTTAACTGTACTTGGTTTTTCGCCCCCTAGGGACTCGTGGTGATATCCAGGGTCACCAAGAGATCCGGGCACGAGCACCCTTGTGGTGTGTCGCTCTCAGAAATTCCTTCCGAGATGTGAACACCCACGGGGGGCCAGATGACTGAGGGTACTCCGTCCATCCAGGTCTTAGTCCGATCCAGCATCAACATGGCTGGACCGGTCACTTCCATCACCTTGGTTGTGACGACTGGGATGATCCATCTTGTATAAAGCTCACCTTGTGTATCCGTTAGTACTGGCAGTTACGCTCTTCTGGTGGACTCTAGGGTGAAAAGTTAAAAGCCGGTTTAATAAGTGGACAAGGGTTAGGACTAGGGTTGCTCCTGGGCGGAAATCTTCACCACGGAGCGGGCTGGCGTTATACTTGAGTTTGTATACCACAAAGGCTGGACCGAGAGTAATCGATCAACCAAAGCTAATAAAGGGGTTACTCCAATCTTATGCGTAGTCGAGAAATCCAAAAATATTTTCCGATCTGCCACAGTAAGCCAAAACATTACCACACTTTCCAATAGAACTAAACCGTGTTCCAAACACGGGTCACTTGAGTGAGAATAAGTTTCACAGCGACTCCCAGTGAGGGTACTTTCAACCTTCTCCGGGCAAACCAATAACAAGTAGGGGGGGACTTGTTAACCCTCTGCTGTAGACAAATGACGACTTGTGTCTTAGAAAGTGAAACGTATACTGATATTTATTCCTAGATCCAATAAACCTTTGGTGTACCCTACCAAAAATAAACTCACCAGCTTGTCCCGGAAGGTTATGTATGAACTATCTTGCTGAATTGCTCTACAAAAGAACACAATTCCAGTCTTCCGACTGTTGTCGGGCGGAAGACTGAAGATGAAGTCCATTGAAATGGACTTCCAACACTCTGTCGGAACCGCTAGAGATTGGGGGAAGCCTGCGCAGACTATATGCGCGGGCAAATCTCGCAAGCGCGTACGTACTTACGTACCCATTTATACTGGTTCCTCCAGTAGAAATCGCGTGCGAGAGAAGCGTATGTCTTATCTCGACCTTGATCCCCGAGATCGGTGCATCATGATACTCAAACAGTATCTGATGTTTGAGGTCATCGTCGTTAGGAGCGACGATGCGACTAACATCTTGTTGGTCTGTGCTGCAAAGCAGCAGGCCATCGTGCAAGCGATAACGATGCACGCAAGTGCGAAGGAACTCTAGTAGTTCGTCGCGCTTCTGATCTGATTGATTACTTAAGTAATCATCAACAGACGCGTTTCCTCGTCTGTCTTGTGCTCTCGTCGTATCTGTCGTACAAAAGATGACGACAGAGCAGTCAACCAATTGCGTGCGCTCGGGTGCCTTCGGTTACGGACGGTTTCGTCTCGTAATCAGGTCGTCGTGATAGCGCATCCTCTATTACGTTCAGCATTCCGGGTTTATACTCAACCGTAAAGTTGTACTCGACCAAGAGTGACAGCCATCGTACCATTCTTTGCGAAATATGTGGTGAATTTACGGCCGTGCGTAACGACGCATAATCCGTGTATACCACGAGCGATCTATCTCCTAAGAGATAGATCCGAAACTTGGCCAGTGCATACTTCATGGCAAGGTATTTTTTGTCATGCATTGGATAGTTGTGCTCAGCCGGGCGCAACTGTCGCGATTGATAGAAGATTACGCGCTTACAATCATCGTGCTCGCGCTGCATCAAGGCACAGTACATTGCAAAATCGCTCGCGTCGCAAACGACGTGAAACGGTCGCTCGTTATCGGCTATAGCCAAGACAGTCGCCTCAGTCAAGCTTCGCTTGACTGCATCAAAAGCTTCTTGGCATTGGGTATCCCAATGCCACTCGACATCTTTCTTCAGTATTTGATAAAGAGGTCGTATAAGGTCAGCATAATTGCACGAGTACTTGTGCAAATATGTTGCCAACCCAAGAAACTTCGAAATTTCCTTTGTTTGGCGTGGCCATTCAACAACCACCCTGATCTTTTTTGGATCAGGGTGCATCTTGTTCTTTCCCACGAAACAGTCAAGAATTGGTGTCTCAGGTGCGCCGAACTTTCACTTCTTCAAGTTGGCATAGAGCTTATGCTTACGCATAAGCACTAACACTCGACGTAGATGTTACTTATGAACATCTACATCGCCTTTATTGTGTTCAGCCTTGCTGTGGATGAACACATCGTCGAAGTAGCTCGGTGCAAATTCTCGCACCGGGCGCAATAGATTCGTGACGCATCTATTAAATGGTGCAGGGGCATTTCGAAGCCCCTTTAGCATCACAAGCCACTCCCAAAGCATATCACTTATGGTGCGTACCGCCGTGAGAGGTATACCCTTCTCACGCATCAGGATTTGGTAAAATCCATCTCTTGAATACAGTGCTCCCGCTCATGCCATCAATAGAGGCTTTCAGACAGCCCGAAAAATTGAAAAACTCGTGTGCAATTTACGGCGGCGTGGACCACAACTCTTTTTTTTGCTTTGTACCGAATTTTGAGTTTCATAAAAACGGTGTGAGTGGGTTTTTCCACGTGCAAGGGAATTACCAGCTTGAGAACGTCGGAAACGAAATCCTTGGCTCCACATTTCATCGTTGTTGCTTTAATGTTGCTAATGCCGATAAGTTATTCGTGCTCAATCGACAGGGAGAACACGTGCGAGCGACGAGTACCAATGCCGTGCATACTGATTCGTCTCGATCGCACGCTTTATTACGCATGACATTGTACGCCAAGAAGAGCCCTGTCGTCGCCAGACCTCCTAGTTGATCTGGCTGTAGGTGAGCGTGCGAATGATACACAAAGCGATAAGAAGAGCACACGAATTGAACTTGCTGAAATTGACAAGAGATTACTGGCCCTGAAAGTGGTAATCGTGCCTTTGATGGAGGCGCGATGTCCTTAGAAGAGAACAGTATGCAGATATAACTACATATGGATGGCAGAAAACCTGTTATTAAAAACTTTGGTGGTTGTTTCTATTTAAAGCGGATTGGTTTCTGTTTGAGAATTCCCGCGTCGCGACTCAAAGTACCGAATTTTGGTCCGTACATTTTGGTAACGTCGTTATGAACCATCCTCAGAATCTGTTCGCCGGTAGTGAAAAGTCGGTAACGTCTTGACGTATGGGTTTCTGATCCACGGTCTGTCAGAAAGCCTTTAATAATGACATATTTCCGCGTTATCGGCGTTTGCGCCGGTACCGTGGATGCGTTCAGCTTGTTATAAGCGTGAACGATTCTCCACCCACCAGTGGATTTCATGACACAAAAGGTCGGACTGGAGTGCGGGGAGATAGACTCTCGCACATGTCCCGTCTTACGACGAGTTTCAAAAAATCGTCGATCGCCTTCATCTGGTCACGCGGTAATGGCCATTGCCGCGTGACGCAGTACTTCGTGCCTGGCACGAGGTTGATCTCATGTTGAGCTCCCTTGTCCTTAAGGAGCTCACATGGTACTTCTTCTGGGAATACGTCAGCGTATTCCCAAAGTACCTCATAGTATGGGAAGTTCGTCTTAAGCGACTCCCAGCTTTGCGCTTCAAAGCGCTGAACCTTCGCTTGTTCATTGAAAACGGTCTCGTTCCCAATGTCATGCGTTTGCACGGCGGATATTTGTTCACAAATATCCACAACAGCATCTGTTGCGACGATGATACAGATCTGTTCTGATCATCGTGAAATTTTTACGTAAACTTATTCCAGCTTAGAGCTAGAAAAGCCATCACCTCCGGACCTAATTTCGGGGAATTGTCGAGTGTAAGAGACTGGGTATCTCTGTCTGCGTCAAGACGTTTATCGTCTTGATGGACTCATCCACACGATCAGACGCGCTCGTCCGATCGATTGCCTGTTTGGCGACACGGGGATCGTTATCACCCGTGCGCAAGGTCTCCTCCTCATGGTGGCCACTGCCAACCATGGAATCTTGCTGCTCACGACTGAGAGCAGTCGTAAGTTCTTCATCTTCAACATGGAAATTGTTTTCACCCGTGTTGGCATCATCGTTCTCACGGTGGGTCGTCGTCAGTCGTGGTTACTTCAACCCGGAGGTGTTTGTTTTTTTGGGTTACTCGTGTCGCACACATCTTCAACACGCAACGGCTCGTCTGTTGCGTGTGTAAATTCCAATGGACTCTTATCAGTTCCTTCCACGGATAGTGTCAGATCCGACCTGAGGGTACCATCGCTACCCACCAGACGGTCTGACGCTGCGGTTGTATCGTTTGATACATCCTGATTACTTACAGGGCGATCAGTCCCTGTGGATCAACCGCAGTCGATCGACATGTTAACCCATTCGAACATGTTTATGATTTGGCATCTAAGGGAACTTGTCGTCTAAATCGATGCCGCTGTATTCGTCCTCGAACGACAGTTCGTTCAGCTCGAAACGTGTGCGAATAACACGCTTAGGAATAGTCACGCTTGCACCTGTTGCTAACCGGGCTGACAACATACTTCGTGGAATATTTACCTCCACGAAATCCAACGACGTTAGACTCTCAGTTCTAACGTCCTCGAACGACAGTTCGTCGAGCTCGTAGCGTTTGCGAACCATACGCTTAGGAATAGTCACGGTTGGACCTGTTGCTAACCGGACTGAAAACATACCTCGTCGAGTACAGCGACGTTAGACTTTCAGATCAAACGAAATTGCACCACGCTCCTGTGTCGAAAAAAGCGCGCATGGGGACATCGTGTCCATGCGGCTGAACCTTAAGGGTGATTACAGGTCTCCCCTCTCCATGTACCTTTTGATAGTACACTGTCCCATCTAGGGCTGTTATCCTCACATGCACGATGTCGGCATGTGAGATAACCCTTTCAGTAGGACACCACGCCCCTACTGGTTATTCACGTTTTTACATCAACAGAGAGATGCCCCTGTTGATGTCGCTTACGGGCGGACTGTCCAGTCCGCTGACTGCGTAGCGCCGGACGCGGCGCCACACACTCGTGGGCATAGTGTCCCATCTTCGCGCATCGATTGCATCGAAGAAACTTCCTATTCTTCGGTTGCTTCGTCGTTGAGGCGACTGCACCCGATACGTCCATTGGCTCTGGACCCCCACCTACGCTTTGACGCGGGTGGTATTGTCGTGGGACGAAGTTTGAATTTCGTCTATTGTTGTTTTGACTAACATGCTGCACCTGCGGCATGTTGAAGTCGATAGGCTGCTGAGCCCTTCGACTGAATCCATTATGCGATGTTGCCGACCGCAGGCTAAATTTTTCTTGGATTCACTGGTCTCTAGCATCCCTCAGAACATTTGGCGGATGCCGGTAAAGACTCTGCTTGATGGGACCGTCATTAAGTCCCTTCATAAAACCAGTGACCTGCATTGCTGAAGGCACCGGTTCATATACAATATTTGAAAGCAAATGTTGTATCTGCTGAGCAAAAGCTTGAAGATTAAGCTCGCCTCGCCGCAATTCCATGAACTCCTCTCGGCAATTAAGTTCCATTTCTGGAGCTTCGAAGTTGAGCTTCAGCTTGGCCTTTAATTCCTGATAAGTCAGGAGCGCAGATTCATCAGGGGCTCTGCGATTCATTGCCATGCCCTGGCGCGACCACCCAGGCATGTAGTAGCAAAATAAGCTTGTTGACGTGATTCAACAATCTTCTGCACAGATGGCATCTTCCACCTCTGCGAACCATCTCCGAAGGGGTTCGCCCCCTTCGCCAGTAAAGGGCGGTATCCGCACCTTTACAATGTGGTGAAGCCGATTTTCAAATCCAGGACGGAAGTGTTGGGCGGAATTGGGATACCCACTAGCCCGGACGACCAACTATCGGAGGGGGTACTCCGTTGATCCTGATCGCCATCAAGATCGGATGAATCATCACTATGATGACTGATCCGATCCTCCCGGTCATCCGACCGGTCGTCATGTACGATAGAATCCATGCTCAACTTCATCTCACCTTGTGTACCCATTGATAGGAGGTGGTTACACTCACTCAGGTAGACTCTTTGATAAAAAGGATGATCCTGATCAGGTCGGAGGGGACGACCTTCTCGAGACGGGGGTGTCCTCCGGTGGGAATCTTCACCGGAGAGCGAGTCAGGGTCGATACTTTATTAAAGTATCTACGGCACTGATCGGGAAACTTCGTCCGATCAGGCCAGCCAATAAAAACGATAGATAACGAGAAACCAAGAAAACCACGATCTTCCACAGTAAACCACAAACGTTATCTCCACAAAACCTTTCCAATTGATATAACGTGTTCCAAACACGTGCGCGTGAGGGGGTGAGGGTGAGGGTTGAAAACCTAAATAAAAACCGTCGGGGGCCTTCCGGTAAGCCAAAGTGCGTCTATGCGCGTCTTAACCGGGAATTAAGTCGAGCTACAGGGGCCTAGTTAACCCTGTGCTCCCAATGACCGCGACACGTGGCGGAGCGACTCTTTGCTTAGGGGGTAAATTCAATCCTGTTATTATATATGCAATATTCTATACCTAGTGTACCTTACACCAACTCATGCGCCTACCTTATACTTCGACCCGATTCACTTCGTCGCACGGTTGCGCCAGTGCCACCTTACACATCTTCGTCGCACCTTCAGTACCACTTCTGGACTGATTATGGTCAAACTCTATGGCAGTCTTCAAACATCCTGATTCCTCGAAAATCAGTCTGGAACTAGTTCGAGATCTGCCTCCCAGACACTGTTCGCCCCATATTAAACCCAGATTAACTGAAAACTCCGTCTCTCTTCACACCTGGAAACTGATTTGGGGCTGATCGGCTCGGGTCATGATCAGCATAACGAACAGCACAGTGATCGGGGCGGTGATCAGGGCGATCAGCCCCAGATCACCTCAAAACACCTCAGGGTCATCACAACATCGACATTGTCAGTTCGCTCGACTGTATCGTTGACCTTCATTGCATGTTGGACCGCAAGGGTCGAACCGACTCAGCACTTCTCTTGAACTTGAACCTGATCAGACCGTCTTACGTTGATTCTGGATGGATCCATTGACTCTCACCACTTGCCCCAGCTTAGTAAGGCTTGTACGGCTCGCCACTCAATGTATCCGGCTTTGTCCTGTATCCGATCTTCACATTCCAGGGCGGAGTTTAGTGACTCGGCTGATCAGGCCGAGATTTCCATATCACATTTTACTTCAACATCTGTATCATCCACGACTCATTCCGATGACCAGATTCTACTGTTCCTGATATATTACGCCGTCATTGACGCTGTACATCAAGTTTGTCTCGGTTGATATAGTCTTGCACGTCCACGTGAACTCCACGCAGCATCCAATATTCCGATTGGGCCGTGACATTCGCTATTCCATTAATATCTGGGACCAGGCGTAATAACGGTATTCGGTTTATTCCTTCACACTTACAACAGCCCGTTGTCAACCATCTTTCATCGTGGACGGGATCAGCCTGTCCCACCCATCAAACGGTCCCATCTTGATGGGTGTTCCAATCGCCACCAATCAACGGGTAGGTGTGGTCCACCTTATTCTTAACTTTTTGTCAGATCGCTTTACCACAGCCGCCCCTGAGCCAAACTGCAGCCGCGCAACAACTGCAGATCGACTCACCCATTTCGGAATATTCTACCCGGCTGTCATGTCCGATTCGGTTCGGACTCCTTTTTCCTTCCCTGCTTCCTCGACTGCCTCTATAGCCAGCGTCTCGCCTCCAGGACCAAGCTTAGCTAGTCCTGTGACTTCCCCGGCCACGACCACCGCAACTACGATCACGACCAGCTTCATCTCTCCGACTACGGCCCTAACTTCTTATCGTCCGCCCCTGAGTTTCCCTGCTCGGCCCTCTCCGATCCGTCCCGTTGGCTATCTAGAGCAACCGGCTTGTTTGGTGGAGGGGACGGGCCCACTCTCGCAGAGACTAGCCAACTGCAATTGGGGCTCCAAAGCGCAATTCCTGAATTGATTTCCCTATGTGAGGCCAACCGGACGCTTCGCGCCGAGTTATTTGATCGTCGGGCCATCATAGATCGTTTGGAGTGCGACTCTGCCGACTTCGCACAACAACTATCTGTCTTACGAGTGGATCGCGACAAGCTTGGCCATGACTTGCTAGATATGACGAACCGCGTCCAAGGCTTAACAGTTGAGCGAGATCAATTGTCCTCTGATCTTGCTGCCTTGCGTGTCTCGGCGAAACCTTCTGACACTGTTGCTTCGTTGCAGTCGATGGTTCGCTCATTGTCTATCACCGTTCCTGATCAAGGTATGTTCAACACATCTGTTTCATCCATAATATGTATATAACTTTCTTTGCCCTTGTTTTCAAATGAGCGTATCGAGGCTATGAAGCATTCAATGGTCGAGATGGTGGGCCACCTGCAACTGCTCGATGACCACCGTCGCGACCATGATCAGTTACTCCGGGACAAGATTCGCACCGCTCAGGAAGTGGAGCGTTTGGAGATCGAGATGCGCCATATAGACGAGCAAGTCAAACTCCTGGTGAAGCAACTCTCCGATTCTCACATCGGCCGTTCTAGTATCCAGAGACAGTTGCGTCAAGGTCAGAAGGAAGCTGACGATCATCGGCGCGAGCTGAATCTTGCTCGGGTTAAACTTGAAACCCTGGAGCTTGATGAGCGCACTTGGACTCAACGCCATGCTGATTTGAAGAAGATCGCCCACCAGACGATGGACAGGTGGACTGACCCGAACGCTGATTCGGGGTAGCTTCAGACGGCTTTACGTGGATTCTCCGATTTAGTCAGTTCTCTTGTTCCAGCTGACGCACAATCCCACAAGTCTCTTCAATCCGGTCCGCCGTCGCCTACCTTTTCTGTCGCTTCTTCTACGCCGATCGACGTGGATGTTGGCAACCAGCGATCAGCGAAACGGCGGCTCCTGAGCCCACACCGTCTATTCCGCCACCGGCTTCGAGATCGGTCTCGTCGTCCCTGGGCTCGGCGAAGCGTAAACGGGCAAGTCATCCGAAGAGGAAAACGGTTCCTGCTAAACGCTCTCGCTTCGTCGCCGACTCTGACGATGAGTCAACAGATCTGGACGAGCGACTCGAACTGCTTTAGCCAAGTCACGCAGCACTGATCGTCGAGCTTCGGTCACGACCTCGCCGGGCTCAGCCTCGTTGACTCAGGCCATCGCTTTGCTTGACTCGGACGGCGATGGAGAGGATGAATTGGAAGACAAGCGACCGGTTCCAGCTGCTTCTAGTGATTCTCCGACCGACGATGAGACGCCAACTGCTAGACCGGCCGACTTCACTGGCGTCTTCATCCCAGCGAGTAAATCACCGCTCAAGCGGGACGACTACAGCTACGACCCGAAGAAGAAATTTATGGACCTGTCTGTCGTTCTGCAAGGGAAACCGTAGAAGGCCCTGATGGCGACCCGGCAGCCTTGGAGTCCTTCTCAGTTGTGGGACCTAACGCCTCTGGCCCTCATGATAAGGAGAAAAAGCGTTCCTCGCTGCTGGTCCCGTCCGCCAAGGTGGGGTTTTCCGGCCAGGTCGTCGCCGGCAACCCCAACTGCTGAGACCTAGGATCATCGAGCTCTTGATCAACTCAAAGCCTTGGGAGGTTCTCGCGAAGCCTATGCCCGGATTGGACTTTCCTGATCGCCTCTGGTTTAGAGCTCTGAAGGGACGCCTGGATTCGTATTGCCGGGACCATGTTCAGGCGCTATGGGAGGCGACTCATCACTTCCCGATGACTCCGACTATATCCAAGGATGCTTGGTTTGAGTCGTATTTCCATGCTCGCAAGCGTCGCCGCAGCAAAGCTGGGGCTTCTTGGGCCGCGATCGGGGACTTCGTAGTGGATGGGATCCAGATCGGTGAGTGCGACTTGGACGTCTTCCTGTTTCCCGCCGTGCTGCATCTACCTATTCGTCGGGTGGAGTCACCAGGTGCTACAGTTGACGGTGGGGACTGGTATCCTGGTCATGGACACCGGACTCCGATTGGCACGTTGCAAGATGCTTTGGACTTCGTCGATCTTCAAGATCCTTGGCGAAACCAATATCGCCTAAGCCCCATGGACCATCCGGCGCTCCAGATCTCCCGTCTACGCGCGAAGTATGGCCCATAATTGTCGTGATAACCAGTCTCGTTTCATCTTCCTTTAACCATTAATATATCACGATAATTCTTATGTTCCATATCCAAAACTTCATATCCAGATTCCCAGCGTTATCCTCATCTTGTGTGTCCGATTGTTCATATGCACGTGAATGTAATTGTCATGAATATATGTATATGCATGTCCGTTGACTGTGAACCAGCTCAATCAACTTGATCTCAACTTGGTTTGACCATTAGCAATGGCTGATCTATCGAAATATGTCAACCCAGACTATTGCGACTCCTGGTATGCCTTCTTCATGAGTTTGCATAACTCGAAATCGGTTTCGTCTCCCCCGATCGCGTTCAAACTCTCTTAGTAAAGATCCACAGTTGAGGTCCCGCTCATCCACCCATGCTGGGTCGTCATAATCTTTCCACTGAACCAAGTAATCACGATGGGTTCGACCAAATCGGGTCCTTTTGCCTGATCAAGTATCCAAAATCTTCTCAACTTCAAATTCATTTCGATCCAACGTTCTTTCCCAACTGTCTTCGGGCAAGAGAGCCTCGCCGAAATCAAACCTTGGCTGATCATCGGATAACAACCTGGTTTTTGGACGATCGTTTGGACGTTATTCGTGGACGATCGGGATTCCGTATCGGTACCCGGTTACCGAGCAGCATGGTCGCTGATCAATTCAGATACACGGAAAGGTTCATGCCACAGGTGTGCCAACTTCCGGGCGTATCCTTCTTTCACACGATCCAAGTAAAGCCAGACCCTTGATCCCGGTTCAATGTTATGCGAATCAGCTTGGTCATTATTCCGATCAGCTCTCTCTTGGATCGCCTTCCGCAGCCGTTCATTCACTTGTTCCCGCGCATGCTGATAATGGCGCTGGAGTCCCATACGCCATCGACGGGCTTCGCGATCTCGACCTCGGGTACATCCGACGGGAATCACCGATTCAATAGTAGATCGGGGTCCCAACCATACGCCAAGTAAAACGGAGTATCTCCCCTGACCCGATCGAAGGAAGAATTTAACGCAAATACCAGTCTTTCCGCATACTCGTCCCAATCTTGTTGAGCAGAATCCGCGACATACATATTAATAGCTCTGGTTAGCGTCTGCACCAAGCGCTCGGCCTTGCCGTTCGCTTGCGGACGGTAGGCCATGGTCGCGCTTTGTTTCTGACCAAGCATCTCATTGAATGATCGAAAAACTTCAGCCATGAAACCTGGTTCCCGATCGTGCCTGATCACCTCTCTTGCTCCGAGCCGCCTAAAAACACATTCCCCATTACTGCAGGCAACTTGTTGGGCTGTTCGGGTAGATCCCGCTTTCGCGATCACCAATCCTGTGAACAAATCAGGCCAGATCAGCAGTTCCGTATTGCCTTTGAACGATTTCGGCAGGGAAGGTATGTGATCCACCGCTATCACTTGGAAAGGGTAAGCCGCTTGGATGTTACTGGGTGATCTACCCCGAATATTCGGCATACCCTTCCCGGTTTCGCAATATGTACACGTTCCGACAAACCTTTGGACACTTCGATATAGACCTCACCAGTGAAAGTGTTTGCGAATCCTGTGGTACGTCCGACCCACTCCCTGGTGACGGCCCTCCAAACTGACGTGATAATGATGCAAGATATCTGCTTGTAAGGTCTCCGGAATAACCAGTCTCGCTGATCGGTCCAGGTCTGCGTCAGCCTGATCAGCTTGAGAATAATAAAACAACAAATCGTTTTCATTAATCTCGTAACTGGAAGCGATCTTAACACAATCCTTTGCCTCATTTTGGCTCAATTTCTCCAAGTCTCCATTCAGAAAAGCTTTCAGATCAACAATCCATTTTTGTTCGTCTTGTGCCTTGAGAATTCTTTCAATCCGCATTTCCTGTATTATTTCTTCTGTTAGGCTTTCTCGAGAGAGCGGCCGGTTAGGTGTTGATCTGGCTCGTGATCTCGTCATGATCGAGACCTGGGCGGCTTCCTGTTTATCCTCCGCATGAATCAGCTCGGGCAGCCTATTGATCTCGACGAATTCCTCCAGCAATGCTTTATCGGTAACTATCGAACCAGTCTGATCACGCATGGCCATCGTGGCTAGATGATCTGCACTCCGGTTCCAATCGCGTTTCACATGTAAGAGGTCATGACTTGGCCATCCACGTAGAGCTTTCATAACACGATCATTCAACAACTTCAAACGCGGAGCCATGCAATCGATTTCTCCAGTGATCTGCCCAATCACCAGATTTGAATCTCCACATATGATTACTCTTCCAATCTTTTGCTCTTGCAGGAGATCCAAACCTAGCAGCAGACCACGATATTCGGCTTCATTGACTGTGATGCCCGGGGTATAGTCTAAACCAGCAGATATAACAGTCCATTCCGGCAATTTCCACAACAACGCGCTATACGCCCCTACGCCTTTCTTCACGCTCGCTGATCCGTCGAAACTTACCACGATCAGATTCTCCTCCGAACCGACGACCGGTGAGGGTATAATGATTGGTTCTCTTGGTTGTTTCCTAGGCGCGACCTCGACCAGGGCTTCATCGACTTCTGATCGAGGTGTGATACTGGCTGCTAGCGTACCGAGAATTTCTTCTTCACCCTTGGTGCATTTGATGATTTCCAAGGTCCACTGAGATAACAGCGCTGCCCATCGCCCCATTCTCCCGTCAGTTCCGCTCGAAGACAATAACCAAGCCAGGGTGGACCGCCTAGATAATACTAGATCGATCTGGTCACCAGCATAGAATAACAGACATCCAATATACGTAATAATGCCAGCACTTCTTTATCCACAATACCGTAGTTGACTTCGTTCGGTTTTAATGTTCGGCTTGTGAACGTCACCGGGCTATATATTCCGTCGTGATCTTGGACCAGTGCCGATATTGCCCATTTACTGGCGTATAGAATCACCACGGGAATCTTACCCGGATCGAAGTGCTTCAGTATCGGAGTCGAAACCATCTTCGCCTTCAGCATACTGAAAGCTACCATAGCTCGTTCCATATGACCCTCTGACCCTGGCACAGTTCGATCGATCAGTGATCCAGTCTTGAGATCCGATTCAATAACTTCGGTTTCGCGACCAGTCTCACTTAGTGACTTTCCCACTCGATCACGTTCTCGTAGCCCATGATAATCCACTTCCTTCAATTCATATAATATAGCGGCATTAATTGAGAAGTCTTCGATAAGCCGGCTATAGTAATTCAAGGATCCGAGAAAAGACTGCATAGCCTTCAGTGATCGGGGAAAAGGCAGGTTACTGAGTGCGCCCAAATTCTTCGGGTTTGCTTCCAGACCTTGAATCGACACGTTATGGCCAAGGTAGGCGACCTTGGGTTGACCCCAGAAGCTCTTAACCACGCTGATCGATAAATTTCAGCGTTCGCAAGTGTCAAGGAGTCTTCCGACCTTATCATATCCCATGATGTTGCCGTAACCAAGATGTCGTCTATATATGATCGCCTTCCCAAACCCGATCGGCCCTGATCTTGGTCCGGTTCACCCTCCGTGAATACATCATGCAGATCGGTAATTTCTTGATCAGCACTGATCTGGAAATATCCATAGAGAGCATTGTCAATCAATCTCTGATAGATCTGTGGAGCGTTCTTCAAACCGAATGTCATCCGGTTTCCATTCGAAAAGGCCAAAAGGTGTAACGAAAGCCGAAATCTCTCGAGCAGGATCAGTTATTGTAACCACCCAGAAACCACTAGCCATGTCTAGCGAATAAAACCATAAAACTTTATCCAGATCCTCAAGTAAATCATTTATCAAGGGCATCGGATAGACCATCAACTTCGTGAGGCGATTCACCATTCTATAGTCGATACATAATCGAATATCGACCCCGTTCTTTTTTATCACGATCACAATCGGTGATGCCCACTGCGATGTTGAAGGTCGGATGATTTTTGTACTCAACAAGCCCTTGATCAAATCGGATAACTTTTCCCCGTATTGAGGTGCAACTTTGCGACAACGTTGAGCGATGGTCTCGCATTTCCAACGTCTATGTCACAAACAGCTCCATAAGCAGCTGGGGGTAGGGCATTACCCTTCTCGATCAATAAATGGCGCCTTTTCCAAATGATCTTCTTTAGCTGATCGATCTTCTCGGGAGTGTTTACTTCGGGATCACCAACCTGTAGATCCTCCAGGGTGACCTCTGGTATATTGGGTGATACTTCCGGCAAAACTATCATCTGCTTCTCAATATCTTCAATGTATTGATCGCCACCTTCTTGTATACACACTTGTTCATCTACCGGATCCATTCCCTCCGGTTCGGTATTATCTTGGGTTGCCCCTTGTGAATCATCCGACTGGTGATCTGCTTCGGGTTCACCTTCGTCCTTAACGACTTCGGCAGGTTCATTCTCCTTTTTTTCCTCAGAATCGTTTCTAAACCTCGTCACCATCATTTTCACTCTCTGGATCTGCAGCTTTCCGTGAGCCGGGCTCAATAACGCTCAAAATCTGTGGACCTTTTTTTGATCCGGCTTTCCCCTGTCGCTTCGACCGACGGTCTTCTGGTCAACAGCTTTGTCGGAATAGCATATTCCGGCTTCTTAGCCAAAAGTGAGGTATCTTCGTCACCCAGGTCTTTGTCACTGATCAGGTCTGTGGTGGCTTGATAAGCCAGCTTTTGCCATTCGATATATCTTCGTGATCCCACTGAGACATACCCAATCTGTCGAGGTACTTTTCCTTCAGGTAACCACATCTCTAGGATCATATCTTCGTGAACGATTAGCGACTGATCAGATATGTTAGTAATCCTGATGTAACTCTATCTGCCAACGCCCTTTACGAACGTTGGTACCCATCGTTCACCACGGATTAGCCACAATTTCTGCTGCCGATCGCTCGACCGAATCATCAAGTCAACTGATCGAGCTACCTCGATGTTTTCATACTGACCCATTTTGAGCATGTACCATATAAAGGACATCGGCCGGATAGTTGTATTTGCACCTCATCCGGAAGAGTCAGGGTTCCATGAGACAGGTCAAGCCGTATACCGGCTGGCACCATGAAATCCATTCCCAATATCGCGACTTGACCGGCTAACCGCCCAACCAAAGCGTTGAAATAATAGACGAGGGAGCCTGCCAGAGTGATTTTTACACGTGACCGCCCTTCAGTCATATACGAACTTTCGCCGATCCCAACACATTCTTGCCTCTGGGTACTGTCTATACGACATCCCACCTTACGAGCAAAGGCGGAGTCGATGATCGAGACTTCTGCTCCAGAGTCAAATAGAATAGTGGCCTTTTCGTTGTTAATCTTCCCATTAGCTTTTGCTTGTTTAAACCACTTGTCGGGAGAGTGATACTTCCAGTATCCTCGGGACTCGCCGGGCAGTAGATCCAACTCCATGATCACGTCCGAACGGGAATATTCATCCACGCTGAGACTGTGAATCGGACATCGATCGATGCAATTTGAATTAGAACATGTATTGTCGGTTATCTCCTTTTCCTCAAACTTATCTCCGCTACCGACATATGCATAGATGCAGAACGTAGATCGCTCGGCTCGAACCAGATTCCAACCTGGCGAGCGATCTAGTTTAACATCTTCTCAACATCTGGTGGAAGCATACCAGCATGTTTAGTCGGCACATACCACTTGCGCATCAGATTGAAAAATTCTTCAATAGGGCAGGCACCGGCATCGTGAATCTTCCCACAAGTTTTACACACGAAAAAACAATGATCCGAAGGGTGACCTTTACGATCACATTTTCCACACGTGATTCTCTTCCAGCAATCACGGTCTACATGCTTGGCCGACCCACAGTGTACGCATTTCGTGCGGGGTCGGTCCTGATCATGTTGAGCCCCACCGGAGTTTCGTCCATTAATCGATGATCTCGGACGGAATACCGGTTCTGTCGTAAAGATATGACGATGCTGCTCCTCGTGTGGTGGAGCTGATTTCCAAATCCAGGACTGAAGTCTTGGGTGGAATCCGGATACCCACTAGCCCGGACGACCAACTATCGGAGGGGGTACTCCGTTGATCCTGATCGCCATCAAGATCGGATGAATCATCACTATGATGACTGATCGGATCCTCCCGGTCATCCGACCGGTCGTCATGTACGATAGAATCCATGCTCAACTTCATCTCACCTTGTGTAATCATTATCGGGTATTACCTCACTCAGGGGGACTCGGTGACGAAAACATGTCTGATCAGGTCGGAGGGGATGACCTTCTCGAGACGGGGGTGTCCTCGGATGGAAATCTTAACCGGAGAACGAGTTGGGGTCGATACTTAATCAGTATCTAGGAACTGATCGGGAAACTTCTCGATCAGGCCAGCCAATGAGAGTAGAGACCAAGAGAACGCGATCAAACCACGATCTTCCACAGTAATCCACCAACGTTAATCTCCACGAAAACCTTTCCAATATTAATAACGTGTTCCAAACACGTGCGCGTGGGGGGGGGCTTGAAAAACTAAACAAACCCGTCGGGGGCCTTCCGGTAAGCCAAAATGCGTCTATGCGCGTCTTAACCGGTAATTAAGTTGAGTAAGAGGGGCCTAGTTAACCCTGTGCTCCCAATGACCGCGACACGTGGCGGAGCGACTCTTCGCTTAGGGGGTAAATTCAATCATGTTATTATAAATGCAATATCCTATACCTAGTGTACCGTACACCAACTCATGTGCCTGATTTATACTTCGACCCTATTCACTTCGTCGCACGGTTGCATAGTACTACCTTACCCATCTTTGCCGCACCTTCAAACTGATCCGTACCACTTCTGCTCTGATCGCGGTCGAACCTTATGGCGATCTTCGACCATCCCGATCTCTCGATAAACAGCTTGGAAAACACTTGAGATCTGCCCCTCGGACACTGTTTGCTTCATATCCAACCCGGCATAACTGAAAACTCCATCTACCTTTACATCTGGACGCCGGTTTGGGGCCGATCAGCCCCGATCATGATCAGCGCAGTGATCGGCCGAGTGATCGGGTAGTGATCAGGGCGATCAGCCCCAGATCACTTGGAAAACCCTCTAGGTTACCATCACAACGATTTTGCTTGCTCACTCGACCATATTATCGACCTTCATCTCCTGTCGGGATACCAAGATCGCACTGATTCAGCAGATCGGGCCTGATCGGGCCTTCTTACATCATTACTGGACATATCCATCGGCCACCATCACTTGCCTTGACTTGGTATTATTCGCATCGCTCGCCATTCCACACACCCCGTTTCATTCTATATCTGATCTTCGTATTTTGGGGCAGAATTAGTCGGCTCGGCCGATCGGGCCGGAACTTCGTATCACATCCAACTTCAACATCAGCACTATTCATAACTCGACCCGATGACTGTTTCTGATGTGTCACGTCGCCATTGCTGCTGTATCTCCAACTTGTCTCTGCCGATATCGTCAAACGTCCACGTGAATCCCTCTTAATAAACGTTATCCCGATCACGATCGGGATCTTCGCCGTTCCATTAGTATCTAGGACCGGGCGTAGTAACGGTACTTGGCATATCCCTTCACATTACGGATACCCGTTGTCCACCATCTTTTCGTCGTATATGCGATCAGCCTGTCCCACCCATCAACTGTCTCATCTTGATGGGTGTTCCATCGTCACCAATCAACGGTCATGTGTGGTCCACCTAATTCTCAACTTTTTTTCAGATCACTTTACCACAGCCGCCCCTGAGCCAAACTGCAGCCGCGCAACGACTGCAGTTCGACTCATTCATTTCCGAATTTTCCCTTTGGCGACCACCATGTCTGACGCAAGACGACCTCCTCTTTCTTTTCCCGCATCCTCGGCTGCCTCTCCGACCAACGACTCATCTTCCGGTCGATGTTCAACTGGTCCTGTGACTTCCCTGATCACGACCGAGGCCACGATCACGACCAGTTTCATCTCTCCCACGACGACCCTGACTTCCTATCGTCCGCCTTTGAGTTTTCCTGCTCGGCCTTCTCCGAGTCGCCCCGTCAATTACTTGGAGCAGCTGGCTCGTCTGGTGGAGGGATCCGGCCCGCTCACGCTGGGGTCCATGGAGACAGCCGATTGCGGTTGGGGCTCCGAAGCGCAATTCCCGAGTTAGTTTCCCTGTACGATACTAACCGGGCGCTTAATGCCGAGTTGTTTGACCGTCGGGTCGTCATCGATACTCTGGAGCGTGACTCTCCCGATCTGGCTAGCCAGCTGTCGGCTCTACGACTAGATCGTGACAAACTTGATCAAGATCTGCAGGACATGACAAGCCGCGTTAAAAGTTTGACAGTGGAGCGTGATCAGTTGTCTGCTGATCTCGCTGCTCTGCGCATCTCCAAGCCTTCGGATATTGTCGCTTCTCTGCAGTCAATGATTCGCTCGCTGTCTGTTACTGTTCGCAATCAAGGTATGTCCATCCCATCTGTTTCTTCTGCGATCTGTATATAACTTTTCTATGCTTGCTTCCAGATGAGCGCATCGAGGCGAGGAAGAGTTCGATGGTCGAGACGGTGGGTCATTTGCAACAGCTCAATGACCACCGTCGCGACCATGATCAGCTGCTTCATGACAAAATTCGTACTGCCGAGGACGGGGAGCGTCTGGAAGTCAAGATGCGCTACTCAGATGAACAGGTCTAGCTCCTGGTGAAGCAGCTTTCGGATTCGCGCATCGGCCGTGCCAACGTACAGAAAAGGTTGTGCGAGAGTCGGAAAGAAGCTGAAGATCGTCGGCGCGAGCTTAATCTTGCTCGGGTTAAGCTTGAAACCCTGGAGCTCGATGAGCGCGTCTGGACCCAGCATAATGGCGACTTGAGGAAGATTGCGGTCCAGATATGGACAGGTGGACCGACCCGAACGCTGATTCGGTGTCGCTTCGGACGGCCTTGCAGAGATTCCCTGAGCTGATCAGCTCTCCTGCTCCGTCTGGGACACCGTCGCAGTCTCTCGGGTCTGCTCCGCCATCGTCCACCTGCTCCGTCGCTTCCTCGCCGATCCATGGTGCTGATCAGCCCGTGATCAGTACTGCAGCGGCTTCTGCATCCACTCCATCCCGTTCGTCGCTAGCCTCGAGATTGGTCTCATCGATCGTGAGTTCTGCGAAGCGTAAACGGGCAAACTCATCGTAGAAGAAGGTGGTTCCCGCCAAGCGCTCTCGTCTTATTGCTGACTCGGACGACGAGTCGACAGATCTGGATGAAAGGACGCTAACTGCTCTTACCCGATCACGCAGTGCTGATCGTCGAGTTCCAGTGGCGGCCCCGTCGGGCGTAACTTCGCCGACCCGGGCCGTCGCTTTACTTGACTCCGACGGCGAGGGCGAAGATGATCTGGAAGACAAGCGACCGGCTCCGGCTTCTTCTAGCGCTCCTCCACCCGCCAGTACGACGCTGACCACCCGACCGCCCAACTTCACTGGCGTCTTCATTCCAGCGAGCAAATCGGCGATCAAGCAAGACTATAGTTATGATCCAAATGAAAGATTCATGGATCTATACGTCGTTATGCAGGGCAAACCGTCGAAGGCTCATATGACAACCCGACGACCCTGGAGTGCCAATCAGGTATGGGATCTAACGCCTCAGGTTCTTTCGGTAAGACGCAAACTCGTCCCTCGCTTGTGGTCCCGTCCACCAGGGTGGCAAACGAGTCTGCTGACAAAGGGAGCCATCGAGCTTTTGATCGATTCAGAGCCTTGGGATATCCTCATGACGCCTATACCCGGGTTGGAATTTCCTGATCGCCCCTGGTTTGTTGATCTGCAGGGACGCCTGGCCCTGTATTATCAAGAACATGTTCAAGCGATATGGGAGGCGACCCACCATTACCCGATCACAGCGGCGATGCGCAAGGACGCGTGGATGGAGCACTAGTATCATGCTCGCAAGCGCCGACGCAGCAAAGCCGGGGCTGCTTGGGCCATGATCTGCGACCATGTGATCGATGGGATCCAGCGCGGCGAGTGCGACTTGGACGTTTTCTTGTTTCCTGCCGTGCTGCATCTGCCTGTTCGCCAGGCGGAAGCGCGAGGCATCAAGGCCGACGGCGGGGAGTGGTATCGAGGTTATGGGCACCCGACTCCGATCGGCACGTTGCATGATGCATTGGCTTTTGCCGATCGTCAAGAACCCTGGCGAAACCAATATCGATCAAGCCCCATGGATCATCCGGCGTTCAAGATTTCCCGTCTGCGCACGAAGTATGGCCCGTAATTGTCGTGATAAACAGCTTTCGTTTTATTCTTTTCTTTATCATTAATATATCACGACAGCTTTCTGATAACTTTCATGCTCCATATCCACACTTCATATACTGTCTTCATCTTGTATGTCGATTGTTCATATGCATGCGAATGTAGTTTTCGTGAATTATATGTATATATATCCATTGACTCTGAACCAGCTCAATCACCTTGATCTCCACTTGTTTGAACATTACCATTGGCTGATCCATCACAATATGTCAACTTAGACTATTGAGACTCCTGGTTGCCTTCTTCGTGAGTTTGCATTAATCCAAATCGGTTTCATCTCACCCGATCACGTTCAAACTCCCTTAGTAAAGCTCCAAAGTTCAGATCCCGTTCATCTACCCACGCTGGATCGTCGTAACCTTTCCACTGAACCAAGTAATCACGATGGGTTCGACCAAATCGGGTCCTCTTGCCTGATCGGGTATCCAAAATATTTTCCACTTCAAACTCATTTCGATCCAACGTTCTTTCCTAACTGTCTTCGGGCAAGAGAGCTTCGTCGAAGTCAAACCTTGGCTGATCATCAGATGACAACCTGGTTTTTGGTCGATCAGGGTATTCTCGGACCAGCTTCAGCTTCGACAAGTGGGCGATCGGGAAAACTCCGTAATCGGTACCCGCCGTGATTAACCGGGCGGCATGGTCGCCGATCAGCTCGAGACACGGAACGGTCCATGCCACAGATGTGCTAACTTCCTGGGTTATCTTTCTTTTCGCGATCCAAGTAAAGTCAGACCCTTGATCCCGGTTCAATGTTATGCGAATCAGCTTGGTCATTATTCCGATCGGCTCTCTCTTGGATCGCCCTCCACAGTCGTTCATTCACTTGTTCCCGCGCATGCTGATAATGGCGCTGGAGTCCCATACGCCATCGACGAGCTTCGCGATCTCGACCTCGGGTACATCCGACGGGAATCACCGACTCGATGGTAGATCGGGGTCCCAACCATACGCCAAGTAAAACGGAGTATCTCCCCTGATCCGATCGAAAGAAGAATTCAACACAAACACCAGTCTCTCTGCATACTCATCCCAATATTGTTGAGCGGAATCCGCGACATACATATTAATAGCTCTGATTAGCGCCTGCACCAAGCGCTCGGCCTTGCCGTTCGCTTGCGGACGGTAGGCCATGGTCGCGATTTGTTTCTGACCAAGCATCTCATTGAATGATCGAAAAACTTCAGCCATGAAACCTGGTTCCCGATCGTGCCTGATCACCTCACTTGCTCCGAGCCGCCTAAAAACGCATTCCCCATTACTGCAGGCGACTTGTTGGGCTGTTCGGGTAGATCCCGCCTTCGCGATCACTAGTCCCGTTAACAGATCAGTCCAAATCAGCACGGTGAGACGACGACTTGATTCGCCCTAGAGATCACTCTCACCACCATCTTTGATGGTTTATCTTTATCATTGAAAATGAGACATTGATTAACTACTGTCTCATTTTCAATGATAAAGATAAAGACGTGTTCAATCCAGAGCCGCAGTGGTATTTTCCTCCTCGGTTTCTTCAAACGCGAGGCTCATTTTCCAACTAAACGAGCTACCAATTGCTCGATTCCATTAAGCAGGTGGTTTTCGCGTAAAATCACGAGAGAACCCCCAACTCTGTTGAATACCTTTAGCTCGTAGTAGTGACGATCCACTGGGCTCCTGGTCAGGAGGTAAATTCAGATGGAAACTATGAAGACGCAAACGTTAAATTGACGTAAAAGTAAGTTTTCGATGGCCGTGCAACACTAAAGCGAAAATGTGCAAACTTTCAATGTTCGATACGCCACAATTTCTTTAAAAGTTGCAATTGCCTCCTTATCTTTTTCATCCGAGCCCCGGTCTAATCCAATCAAGGGCACCTGTGTCGCATTAGCTGGCAGTGATTCCCTAGGAATATATAACATGTAAGGCAAACTTTGGTCCTCTGGCATAGGAGGGTAAAACAGGCGAAATACGTTGCCGATTAGGTCCACATACCATTCTTCATCATCGTGCGGATGTTCCTTATCAGAGTAGATATCAAACGGTCGAAAGAATATATGGCCAAGATACCAAAATCCATATTCACCTGACTTTTTGACATTTTTCTCCTCTTTTTCTCGCGGCAGCTAGTGTTGTGCTCGCGCAACGCGAGGAATGCTACACACTTCGCAAGTAGCGCTGGGATTGTCGCCGTTAAATTTTGCACATGTGCAAGAATGGCACTCCCAATACATTTTCAGCTCTTGAGCGCTGATCGTCGGCGGTATCTGAATACGTATACAACGTAGGAGTGCCGACTCCCTGGTCTATCTTGTCTGCAGGATCATCCCATTCAATAAGGCAAAATTTGTACCAATGCATTAAACCCTCAAACGATGCTCTTGGCGCGCAACAAGACCACAGTGAGGCGATCTGCCCCCAAAGATGACCATAAAATCAGCAAAACGGGTCATCGAATCCAAAACAGGCTTTAGTTCGTCATTTCTCCACAAAATTTTCCCCGTTTGGACATCCAGCTTTAGCTCTTGTTGATGACATCTAAATTCCCAGCACCTCCGACATCAGATTCTTCGATTCTATCCCACTCGTCAGTCCGTTCGGTTGATCGAAGAGCAATTCGAATGATGTCTCAGATTACGATTGGCTCTCGGTAGGATATCGTAAAAGCTAAATACATGTACTGTACTTCGAAGTAGTACCGTATCTCACCCCCCCATAGATGACGTTTTATATTCTTGGGTCGTGAGTGCGCCACATAAGGAGGTGTGACTGTACACACCCCTTTTTGCTACACCCCCGTTACTGTGGTGGAGCCGATTTCCAAATCCATGACCGAAGTCGTGGGTGGAATCCGGATACCCACTGGCCCGGAAGACCAACTATCGGAGGGGGTACTCCGTCGGTCCTGATCAGCATCGGAATCAGATGAATCACCACTGTGGTGACTGATCTGATCCTCCCGGTCATCTGGCCGGTGTTCATGCTCGTCAGGATCTATGTTTAACTTCATCTCACCTTGTGTACCCGTTGATCGGGGGTGGTTACACTCACTTAGGTGGACTCGGTGACGAAAACGATGATCTTGATCAGGTCGG
>MIQA02016752.1:0-37905 GCA_001887855.2 Sclerospora graminicola
CATATCAACTTTGATCTGACCAGGGGCGATCAGGTCGGTACGCCGATCATATCAACTTTGATCTGACCAGGGGCGATCACGTCGGTACGCCGATCATATCAACTTTGATCTGACCAGGGGCGATCAGGTCGGCATTGACCGAGAAACGCTCTGATCAGGTCAGCATCGGCCGAAAAACGGCCGATCAGCCTTTGATTAGGGCGAAACACCATTGTTTGTCGATACGGTATGGAATTCTTCTAGTCTGATGGAATCTGTCCAGTGTGATCAAAGTGTTGTCGAAAGAATCTGCCCCGATTATCAAGTTGATAAGGCGTCCAGACCGGGGCGACCTGGTAACCAGCCCGACCAGTGATATGGATAGATATGTGATCTGTCGAACGAGTAGATGAAATACCTACGTATCCAGTATTGCTATATATCTTGCATCTCCAACACTTTTCGTCACTACAAGATATTGCATAAAGGTACTGCTACAGAAGTGCTGTGATTTCCGTGGGGATTAACGTTTCGAATATGGTAACGGCTGCTCAATCGGACAAGAAGTCGAATTTTGCCATCTCAGGTACATTGAACTCAACGAGCAGTTACGCTTCAGAGATTCACTGTCCTCTTGCAATGCCAAGATCTCGTATATTGGTCGTCGTACTGAATTAGCACACTACAATTTGCTAGTTTGTGACGGATGCCAAGATCTCGTATATTTTTGGTCGTCGTACTGAATTAGCACACTACAATATGCTAGTTTGTGAAGGATCCTCAGGCTTATGCTGCTAAGTCGCAAGCAACCCTGTTAAAGCTATGCGAGCTTCAGCTAACGACATGTTTGTATAATCTTGTGGTGTCTTTTATGACGTCACTGCTTACGCAAACTCAAGAGCAACTCGATGATCACTGCATGAGTCTCATTGGAAATATTATATTATTTCTGGGTTGGTGGCGTTTAGCATTACTTCTTTCATTCTCACCGGTAGATCCCGCGACCAAGCTTTCAGCTAAAAAGGGAAAGTTACTTAATCGCTTCGTGACGTTCACAGTGCTATGTTTATGGAGAGATCAGGATGATTGACGATCGCCAAGGAGTTGGACCATAATCGGTCCAGAAGTGGTACGGATCAGTTTGAAGGTGCAACAAAGATGGACAAGGTGGTACAAGCGCAGTCTACATCGATCTGTAAGTCGGGAAGCTACTCAACACGTTCGGGTCTATCAAAAAAGTTGGCGCACTGTCAAGACACATGCAGGTGTATATACAGGTGGCAAAGTGCAGATTTTTACTGGTCGCACAAGCGCCGACATGAAGCCTCGAGCTCTCTTGGCGTGCGTGTTACATGATGATATTGCTATTATTGACGCGAAAATTGGCGAATTGCATTGTACACTGCAACAAGATGTCGATAGTGAGGATGCAAAAGAGTCGTTTGTAGTATTTGCCGTGCGTCCAGGCAAGAAAAATCATCTTGTGACCGCTGGTCGCAATCTACTATTGCGTGTGTGGGACCTAGACACGTCCAAATGTATTCGGACAATCCAAGCTCATGATGCACCTGTGCTGGCAATGGATTTTGATCCATCAGGAACGTTACTGACTACAGGAGGAAGTGATCGTTCAGTGAAAGTATTTGATATCGACGAAGGCTTTTGTGCGCACAATTTTTGGGGCCACTCGGGTATTGTCACGCTCGTGCAATTTCATCCAGATGCAGCACGACTTTATCTCGTTTCAGCTAGTGATGACACGACGGTGCGGATTTGGGACTTGTATACGCAAAGGCAGGTGGCGTGTATCCAAGATCACATGAGTCTCGTGACCAGTGTCGCATTCTCGGAAGATGGTTATACCATGCTATCCGCTGGACGTGACAAGGTCGTCAACTTTTGGGATTTGCGGGATCAGAACTTAGCAAAACAGTTTTGGTGCATGAAGCGGTCGAAGGACTTGTGGTTGTACCATCGACGTTCAAATGTGTGACAAAGGCTGGAAAATCTCAAGATACTAAAGCAATCCACTTTTTGATTGCTGGAGAGAAAGGTACATTACGTCTATGGCGTAGCAGCGGTAATACTTACGAGTCGCTCTTCACGCAGAAATCAGAGGCCTCGTCGACTCTTACATATACGCAGATGCTGCTAAGTTGAACTCGTCGTGAAGTAGTGGTGGTGTCATCCGAGCAGAACTTTTTGGTGTTTGATGAAAACTTGGCTCGGCGCACTCAAATTATCGGGTACAATGATGACATCCTTAGTCTCAACTACATTCCGAAGGCTGATGCAAGTGGTGCGCCTTCAGATGTCATAGCAGTGGCTACAAATAGTGAACAAATCCGCCTTTTGAATCGCACCACGCTGTCGTGCGATCTTCTCTCTGGTCATACAGACATTGTGATGGCTCTAGCTGTATCTCTAGATGTACGATGGCTCGTCAGTGCTTCCAAGGATAGGACAGCTCGCCTATGGGACTTACGGCCACTGGTGGCAAACAAACTGAAAAAAAACTCTCCCGCAATGTGTAGCCAATTGTGTGGGCCACACAGAGGCACTCGGTGCAATAGCCATTTCGCAGCGTCTTACTAGCTACGCGACAGGTGCTGCTTTCTTTGTTACTGGCAGTTCGGACAAGACGCTCAAGATGTGGAGCCTACAGCCACTGACTGCATCGTATGCTACATCTGCGACGCCTACTTCGACAGAAATGTCGATTTCTTCGCTTGGGGCTGTCAAAGCACACGACAAAGACGTGAACGCACTTGCAGTGTCACCAAACGATCGCTTTATTGCCAGTGCGTCGCAGGATAAACTGATTAAAGTGTGGCATTTGCAGCAGGTTGGCGCGGGTCGTTTTTTGTCCTTGGCAGGCGTTTGCCGAGGACATAAGCGTGGTGTTTGGGCTGTCGAATTTTCCCCTGTCGTGCCTTAAAACATTTGAAGGGCACACTGCTTCCGTGTTGAACGTGCAGTTCGTATGTGCGGGTATGCAGCTGTTGTCCGCTGGTGCTGATGGCCTGGTAAAGCTTTGGACTATCAAAAGCAATGAGTGCGAGGCTACTCTTGACAATCACGAGGACAAGATCTGGGCTCTTGCTGTGTCTAAAGACAGTTCCGAGATGGCCAGTGGTGGGGCTGACTCAACAATCAATCTTTGGCGCGACTTCACGGAGGAGGAGGAACGTCCACAACAGGATGATCGTGATGCGAAATTACTGAAGGAACAGGAACTTTTTAACTGCCTTCGAAGCAACAAGCTTTTTGAAGCCGTACAGCTTGCGTTTGAGCTGAATCATCCGAACCGTATGCTTCAGATACTTCGCGATCTGCTTGAAGGACCGCGACACAAAGATAAGCCGATACTTCCTGACGGGAAACCTATGGATCCGGATAATTTCTCTCCTGAAGAAATTTTTGCGCCAGTGGTGCACAATCTGGAGGACGACAAACTCACGACACTAATGCAGTGGTTGCGTGATTGGAACACGAATGCTCGCAATACGGGTGTTTGCCAAGTTCTTATGAGTACAATGTTACGTGAACTTCCTCCGAGTCGTCTGAAATCGCTGGATGGGTTTTCCAAGACTCTTGATGTCGAAGGTGGCGATAAAGTGGACTTTGACTTTGATTGTGCAGCTGATACTGCAGTGAATCCATTGTTAAGTGTGTCTTTAGAGCGTGTGCCCAGCGGAGAGGTTATGGACTGCCGTGATCGCTTTCACAGCAACGCGACTGATCCGCTCAGCTCCAGTGTGTTTCATGAATCTGCTATAAAAAAAACGGCGGCATGGTGTGGGATCTGTTATTGGTTCGTCTTCGCGCCCAATACATGGTTTGCGCTGTAATAAGCGATTTGGTCTCTTCATATACACACCAAAGATATGTGCCTCATGTTAGGCAGTCATGATTGGTGCTCACAATCGTTGGTCCAACACAAGCTTCCGTTATTAGTCTCCGGAGTGTATAAAGATGTCTATAAGACGCAAAGGAAGAATTTTGGCTGCGGTGACGACCTTGGAGATGTGCAACACGATCGTTTTGGAGACGAGGGTCGCTAATGTGAACGGCTAGGAGTGGCTGAAGTAGCAACGTATTAACGATCATGTTTTCTCTCAAGATACTGTGCGATGGCATTGACGCTGCCATCATCGAAAAGTCCCTCAAACGTCGAGATGTGCTGGCGCAGGGTGAGAAGGATGGTTGCGAGATACCGATGAACTCTCGTATGGAAAATTCTCGAGTGATGTACTTACCAAGATGCTGTTAGGGTGTTAAGACGGATACTTCAACTCCGAAATGGATCACTTATCCCATAAAGCTACGGGGAACGCATTTGATGACAAGTTGTACGAGAGGAATTATGTTGTGCTACCTCCGTATACGGTTTTAAGACAAATGGTCTCGACAAAACGCTGAAGTCGGTTTATATCGTTTCTGGATCTCCAACAAAAACATATATTACCAAAACTCCGCATGTTCGACGTTATCACGCTTCGGGAATTTAACTACAAGCCACAACAGTCTTGAAACAAGTAGCTCCTCGAAGTGATCAGAAATCCTCATTGATACTCCCTGTTATGATCAATGATTAGATTCGCACGAACCAGAGGCAATTGATCGTAACCAATTAAAAATTGGTGGTGTCGTTGAAGTGTTCCTTCACATCAGTAGCGCGAGGTGATCAAGAAATCCGATCGGGCTCCGTGTTAAGGTATCATCGATCTGATCATCGCCAACCGGAGTAATATCGATCAGATAGGAGCCGATCGAAAGCCGATCGATTCTGCAATGTTCGATCTAAATAGGTTACGTCGAAGTATTCTCATTGTGGAACAGTTTACCCATGACGATCAGGGCGGTTGAAAATGATGGTGTACGAGAAGGTGGCACGAACTAACTATGGATCTTAGCTTCACAATTTGAGCGTGAAGACACAAGTCGGGGTTATGCAAATCGAATTTGACTTTAATGACAGATCGATCGATCTGCGATTATTGACCGATCTGGACACGAACTGGTTGCTTTCGGATTTTGATCGAATATAATACGGTACTCGGAACTATAGGTGACAACTTGGATCGATACTGTGGAGTTTTGGTGACGCAGACAATAGCCAGAGTGATATAACCTTCGTTGAGAGTACCGATTGGAGCTGGCGAGGAAGGATTACAAGTCTGGGGCGATCTAACTGAGGATGTCGCAAGCGGATGTGCAATGAATCATAAACCAAGGCCTGATCCGGTGCCGACTGGATGATCCGAACTGGTCTCCCACCGATCGACCTGGTTTGAAATTCACGTATCCGGCGCATTTGCGTAGAGCATTTCCTAGGTTTCTCGATCTTTCTTTCGGATAGGAACAGATCGGGCCTGATCTGAAGCTTTATACGCTGGGATTAAAACTCGTCGATCTGCTTCCTGAGTTGCATGCATACTTGGAGGTTCTTTCCTAAACTTAAGCCTTCAATTGATCGCTGCATTGATCGACGGATTTCGGTTCCTTTGGAGATGATGATCAGACTCCGCTCTGAAATTGGCTCGATCGGTTACCATATCGTCATGTTCGATGGAACTTCCTGAGTGGATGGTCCGGCCCTCCTGAAACAATATGTCTTTGGCGAGCATTAAAGACACCCGACCTCTTCATGCAGGTTTACATGTTGCCATCCATGGTCAGAGGCCAGCTCAGTAACCAAGAGAGTAACTCGACTGTGGAAATGGTTTTACGGCAAACGATGTATGAAGACGCGATCTGCATGGGTCTTAAAGATTAGCGATATGGAAGTATGCGGATAATGAATGATCAGCAGACTTTACCAGAGTGGTGACAAACGTGTTTGAACATTTCTGAAATGGAGAACCGTGCTAGGTGAGATCAGGCCGCTACCGTTGTGCGGTAACGACCAGACCCAGGGGCGGCTGTGGTAAAGCGATGTAAAAAAATCAGCCAAGTACTGTCATTACGCCCAGTCCCAGACACCGATGGAACGAGGGAGATCACGATCGAGATCGTTATCTCAATTACTAAGTGGAGTTCCCGTGGATGTAATATGAGGTGAGCAACTGCTGACATGACGTGTCAAGGACAGCCGTCCAGCCGATCTATGAATGGTATAGTGGTTGAAGTTGATCATGACACGAAGTTACGGCCTGATCGGCTTATTATGCCCGAGCAATGAAGATTAAATGTGGAATGAAGTCGGGCATGTGGAGTGACAGGTTGTGTGAGTGACGATAACCTATGGTTTGTCCGAAGATGACGTGGCAAGGCCTGATCAGGCCTGATCAGTCGAGATCGGTGTTCTATGGTTGCCCTGACGGAGTATAGAGGTCGGAAGTATGGCTTAGCAGATGAATTGAGTCGTGATGATGATGACCCAGAGCGTTCCCGAGGTGATCAAGGGCTGATCGGCCTGATCACCACCTGATCACTCAGCTGATCACTATGCCGATCGTGATCAGGGCTGATCAGCCCCAAATCTGCGCCCAGATGTAAAGGCAGATGAAGCTCTCACTCAAGCCGGCTTGGATCGGCCGATCACGGCCGATCGCGGTGCTGATCACGATCGGGATGGTGAAGATCGGCATAGAGTTTGATCATGATCAGTCGAGGACCGGATCGGGATCAGTCGAAGATCAGTCAGAATAGGGTACGAATCAGGTTGAAGATCAACGAAGAACGTTCTACGAAGATGCTGGAATAAATCAGGTGGCAAGAAGTTCAAGGTAGAAGTATGGTAAGCCACATAGGTTGGTGTAGGTTACATTTGGTACTGGATTTTTAGGTTTATAATATTAATATCAGGTTCTGTTTTCCCTCCAAGTAAAGAAGTCGTTGCGCCACTTGGCGCTACTTTTGGGAACGGGGGGCTAACAAGGCTCCCCCGTTCATTTATTCCCGGACGAGACGCGCATAGTCGCACTTTGGCTCGACGGAAGTCCCACGACGGGATTTACTTGTGTTAAACACCCTCACGAGGTTTAGATTTTCCCCCTAAAGCAAAGAGTCCTTCCGCCACGTGTGCGGTCATTGGGAGCACAGGGTTGATTAGTCCCCTCTTGCTCATCTATTTCCCGGTTAAGACGCGCTTAGACGCATTTTTGGCTTACCGGAAGACCCCCGACGGGTTTGTTTTAGGTGATCGAACCTCACCCTCAACGCGCACGTGTTTGGAACACGTTAATAATATTGGTAAAGGTTTTGTGGAGATAACGTTTGTGGATTACTGTGGAAGATCGTGGATTGATCGCGTTTTCTTGGTTTCGTTACATCTCTCTCTCATTGGCTGGCCTGATCAGACGAACTTTCCTGATCAGTGCCTAGATACTGAATAAGTGTCGACCCCAACCCGTTCTCCGGTGAAGATTTCCACCCGAGGACACCCCCCGTCTCGAGAAGGTCAAACCCTCCGACCTGATCAAGATCATCCTTTTCGTCACCGAGTCCACCTAAGTGAGTGTAATCAGCCCCGATCGACGGGTACACAAGGTGAGATGAAGTTAAACATAGATCCTGACGAGCATGAAGACCGGCCAGATGACCGGGAGGATCAGATCAGTCACCACAATGGTGATTCATCTGATTCCGATGCTGATCAGGATCGACGGAGTACCCCCTCCGATAGTTGGTCGTCCGGGCCAGTGGGTATCCGGATTCCACCCAAGACTTCGGTCATGGATTTGGAAATCGGCTCCACCACAAGCTCTTACAAACTAATGGTTTATGTTGTGAAGTTTCCTTACTAACGAGGGTTGCTAACAAAATGATTGCTACAGACAATGCATTCGTACGAAACGGACTCTTTCAAAGGGTTTTGGTGCGGCCCCTGGCGCCGTACCGTCACAGCAGCAACGCCAGACAGCAGTGGATGCCGCCGTAAGAGCAGCACTCACCCCGTCGCCCCTAGAAAGCTCTTTGATCGGTCTTCATGATTAGCACGATCCCTAAAATTAATAAAATAGTGAAGTAGTTTCCAGAGCGAGAATAATACAATAAATACTCATGTGGTTCGTGAATGGTTTTATATAATTTTCACATATCTGAAATTTTTCTTGTCAGTAAGAACTTACCAGGAATTCAAAGCATTTCGTTTAGAAACTGCCACCGCCGTCAGACAAGCTTGCCGTAAAGCTTATCGATTGATAACCAGCAATGTTATTTTTGATCACTTTCATTGCAAGATTGCGGTAGTCCAAACGTGACCTCCAACTTCTGGAATGGCAATACTTAATCTGAAGGGACCAGCAAACACTTTACGATAACAATTTTTTGTCACGTGCACTGCGCTTCGTTCTCAAAATGTTTAATAACAACAATACAGAAGTGATGAAAAAACAATCGCCCTCGATACACGGTAGTAGAATGGCCTCCACAAAAATGGGTGGAATTCGTAATATGTACTTCGAAGAACTAAGTTCGCAGTGCTAATTCACGGGTTATGTCATCTTAAGTTTTTTTTACAATGTATACAACGGTAGCCCTTACCGTAATATGGCTTTCCAATTAGATTCGTTTTGCCCACCCAAGTAGTAAGCCGACAGAGAACACACGCTACAAAGATCCAACAAAAACGACACCATACTATTACGCCCATCGAAGATGAAGAGATTAGGCAATACGCCAGAATGCAACCCGATCATCGTAAAGTATACTCACAAGATACACCACAACACGAAGAAACGAAACCAATGGAGAATGGAGCAGACCATATGAAACAGTCAAATTGGCAGCAATTATGGGTGAAATAAGGGGATGCATGGCCCCCAGATTCGACAGTTGAATTCCCAGAGATCTAACTAGTCAAGGACATTGGCTTTCAGGCACCTCAAGGGGGACCACACACTGTAACAGGCTAGCTGTTACAGGCTTACACTGTTTGAATTGCAAGAGAGGAAGCGTGCAATTGGTTAGGAACAAATTACATTTGTTCCTCAATAGATTAAACTTAGGTTTGGACTATTTAATTAATTAAATAGTCCCTTAGTTATATATGTTAATATATAGCTACGACCCGTGGCTACAAGACGGTAAGTTTAAGAGTGATATATTTATGAGTGGTTTAGAGCTAACTACTACAATTAGATCTAGACTAATCATATAAACATATAAAACTGATCTAATTATTAGATCTTTTCTTAGATTCGCTATTTGTATCAGAATCTGTTTCCCTGGGTGGATTATAATAACTTATAATCCAATATTCACATTTCAGACAGCAAGTCTGAAATTGAATTGTGATATTTCAACTTAAATATCACTTATGTAATGGTACCCCATTACATCACCCCCCCGCAAGGTGGTTTGCCAATAATATTGTGTAATATTGGCCAATCGAATGGTGGCACTTGTTGGTCGTAACAATATTTTTATTACAATGATTAGCGACCAGATGAAAATAATGGTCGAGACACGCGGCAGCGCTCTTAAGGGCGCTGCTGAAACAGCTAATGCAGCATCCACCTATGCATCACATGCAGAGGTGCCAATATCGAATGCCGACGCTGCGGAAGCAGTGTCTAAGAGGGGACGTGAAAGATGTCGCTAGCGCGACATCTAGTACCCTCTCACCTGCTGAATGGCGGGTGGCGAAAGAAGTGTTCGTCCGTCTTCGGAGACTCAACATACTCCGAAGAAGAGGTTGAGACGTCACCATCCTCCGCAAGGGATCTAGCGTGCTAAGCTCGCTAGAAATTTCTTCGCCGGGAAGTAAAGGCGGAGGTGGAATCTGACGCTGTTGATTACGACAGCGAAATTCCGTCTTACGGTGGCAGAAGATGCGTAGAGCTCCCCATGGCCTCCTCACTCGCCTGGTCGCGACGACGACTTTGGGATGCAGGTGGCGCTCACCTGCCAAGAGAAACAACGTGCAGAAGTGGCTAACGCTACCTCTGATTTGTCTTGTCGTACGGAACCACTTGTTCCGGAAAAAGTGGGGTTTCGGACCCCAGCATGGACGTTAGTGCCCGACAGTGGCGGGCATATCAAGCGCGATTGTCAATACCCGTTGTTTGACATCAACGCGCTTGATGGTTGCGAAGACCTTCGCAATCGCCATTTCGATAGGAGTACCGACGATAGACGTCGGTACTTTATCGACCTTTTCTTTCAGGCTCGTTATGATACGAACCGAAAGGGGTCGCGTAAGAACAGGGACGATAAAGACGCCCTGTCGCAAAGTTGGAATGCCTTTGTTGAGAACTACAACAAAGGTCCCGACGATTACGTGAAGCGAGTTCACGTAAATCTCGAGCGCTTTTTAAAGCCCTCACGTTCAGAAAAAATGGAGTTTATTCATTTTACCTGCATTAAAGAAGGAATTTCTTGCGGAGTTCCTTCTCACATGGCTTGTCCTTGTTGTCCCAAGGGGGCCCCTCGTCTGAGCGAAAAATGGGCTGCGAGGGTACCCAGGTTACTCAGTACCCGCTACGATTAAGGAACTAATTGATGCCCTTAATGTATTCGCACCTGGTGCGGATACCTTGCATTCATCAACACCTAGTGTTGATGTCCCTCATGCATCAACACCTAGTGTTAATGCTTCTTACGAGTTTGAGGAGAAGTGTCCTTCTCAAACTCCTTCAGGAGGTCAGGGGCATCCGCCCTCAGAACTTCAATCGGTTCCCAAGAGTCAAACTCTTGGGAATACCCCAACCAGCGTACCAAGTACTCGGTACACTGCCCCTTCTTATAGGGAACCGAGCGCTTCGCAATCAAGCGCTCGAGAATATAGCGCCTATTCCTCTGATTATCAATCAGGGGCGGCGAGGGATGGTAATTCCCTCGCCGTCATTGTTGCGGAGCATGGTTCACAGCTCGGCAAGCTCAAGAGGCACTGCTCTGAGCTGAGCGCCGATATAGGTCACTCTGTGAGGACATATCGTTATCTTCGTGAAGAGATTCATAATTTGAGCGCTCACGTTGCCCTTCAGCAGAAGAATAATCTTCTGCTGGTTGAACTTGATCGACAAAAGACGGAGATTGATAATCTCCGGACTTCCCACAATCTGTTGGAAACCGATTACAAGTCTCTTTTGGGAGACTTCAAGAAGCACGACATTCGCTGTGGGGATGCGTCTCGTCCGAAGACGTAGATGAAAGGTACGGCTTCTGCCTCCCAACGTAAAACGTTGTGTGAAGGCGCATGGCCGCGGGAATGTCTAATGTATAGGCATTCCCCTTAACGCTTTGGACCTTAAAGGGTCCAATGAATTTATGGAGCAAGTTCCGTGTAGGGAAGTTGATAATTGCATGTGTAGGTAAATTCGTTGTAGATAACAAAATTAATTCACCTTTTGAAAAGAATTTATATTTTTCCTTCCATTCTTGTCAGCATTCTGCTTCTGCTTATCAAAAGCAGAAGCAAGTGCATCCTTGACATAGCGTATTACAGCTTGACGCTGTAATACGAATTCATCTACTACTTTATTAGCAGTAGGTGGATTGTCTTCTTTGTCTGCAGCCATTGCTGCAGAAACATATTCTTCTTAGACAGCTTCAGTATCAACCGAAGCTGCTTGAGTTTCTACTGTGTCAACAGTAGAAGACTCGTTCATCTCTTCGCAAGTTGCGGTTGCAACTTGCGCATCGACTCGCTCCAAATTTAAACGGGTCCCTCCCCCACTTAGATTTGGCGTACCGCCAAGTTAAGCTGGGGTTCGTGGATGCCTCAAGGCATTCACGTAGAACGGTGTATGCTTTGTAGAAGCATGCATCGAGTTGTTTATTGCAAACTCGGTGAGTGGCAAATAGTCACTCCATTGCTCGAAGGCATGCGCGTATGAACGCAGCATGTCTCCGAATACGAGGTTAACGCGTTCAGTTTGCCGATCCGTTTCCGGATGGTCAGCAGTTGACATCTTCAACTGCGTGCCCTGCAAAGAGAACGTTTCTTGCCAGAAACGTCCTGTGAATCTCGGATCTCGATCCGAGACTATGTTTTCCGGCATTCTGTGTAAACGGAATACCGTGTCAACGAATATCCGCGCCGTTTGCGTAGCGGTGATATTCGCTGACACTGCATCAAGATGAACCATCTTGTTGAAGCGGTCTACAAATGCCACAATGCCTGTTTTCCGGCGGAACGCCCTGAGGGTCTATGTAAACCCTCTTGAAACGGTTCACCATTTCTAAAGCTTCCTCCGAGTTTTACCTCGGAGGATGGTGATGATGTCGGTCCCCATGGTCCGCATCATCTCCACCACAGAATCCACATTTCTTTGTGGAAAGTGAGAGAACGTTTTCCTCACTATGTCTTGCGCGAGCTGTCGCTCGCGTTCACGATCGCCGACCGTCGTCATGACGGTCGGGCGGCTCTTAAACCTTCGTTTCGCTAGTTAACTAGCGGAACGGAACGAACAGTGGCCGTTAAGACGGACCACAAAGTGCTACCAGGTGTAACTGGCTAGCTGTTACAGGCTTACACTGTTTGAATTGCAACTGAGGAATCGTGCAACTGGTTAGGAACGAATGTAATTTGTTTCCTCAATAGATTAAACTTAGGTTTGGACTATTTAATTAATTAAATAGTCCCTTAGTTATATATGTTAATATATAGCTACGACCCGTGGCTACAAGACGGTAAGTTTAAGAGTGATATATTTATGAGTGGTTTAGAGCTAACTACTACAATTAGATCTAGACTAATCATATAAACATATAAAACTGATCTAATTATTAGATCTTTTCTTAGATTCGCTATTTGTATCAGAATCTGTTTCCCAGGGTGGATTATAATAACTTATAATCCAATATTCACATTTCAGACAGCACGTCTGAAATTGAACTGTGATATTTCAACTTAAATATCACTTATGTAATGGTACCCCATTACACATACGCTATTACGCATAATCCGATTATTTAAGTACCCGGAGGACGCTGAGTGGAGAGGTGCTGGGAGCCTGGACACAGAATTGGAGAGTAGTCTGTCTAAAAGACTGTCAAACTATATTTCAGGCACAAAAAAATACAGGGTTAGAGAACTAAATTAAAAATTGGATTAGTAACTTACGTGAGAAAAAGACTGATACTAAATCCCATATAATGGGTAACATCAGTCCAGCAGTCTTTGATTTACCAAAATGGCTGCTCAAAAGATAAACAACATGCGAAAACAGTTTCTCTGGAGTAACAGTATCAGCTTGAAACCCGCGAGGCATAAACTCAATCCAGGATTAATTCTTTTTTTCTAAAGAAGCAGGCGGTATGAAGGTAGCTTCGATCGACCTAGCATGCAAAACTCAGAAATTAAAGCACGATGCTGTGTATGTTACAAAAAAAGCAAGACAGATATTATACAGTGTGGAAACATTCGACGTTTCAAGAAGTATATCCAGAATGGAGACGTATTATCACACCACGCCTTCCAACGCAACGGATATCACAGCAGCTCAGGACCAATGTCAGTAACGCAACGTATCACTTAGCCGGAACGTGGATATAGCAACTTCGTCGGGATTCACCGGATGAATCCGAGAAGTACGCTCAGCAATTTGCCGATATACTGAAAACTGCAACAAGCACCTAGACTGGGTATTAGAAGTCAGACACAATAAAACCATTTGTCTTAATACATTTACAGCAGAAGATATAGCCTTTTGATTATATTTCCACTGAAATATCACTTATGTAATGGTGTCCATTACATCAACTCCCACTTAAGGTGGTTGGCCAATAATAGGTTTTAATATTGAAAAAATAAATTGATGGTACTTTGGTCAAAACAATTAATTGCTTACAAACCAAACATTACAACCAAGAACGACATGGTCGAGACATGCGGCGGAGTTATTAAGAGCGCTGCTGAAAATGCGAATGAAGCCCCCGCCTCCGCATCCATTGCGGAGGTGTCCAACTCAAGCAGTGACGCCGCTAAGGCAGCGTCGGACGAAGATAGACCGAGAGACCCGTTATCCCTAGTCGCAGGTGCCGCTGAAGTAGCATCTAAAAGAGGGCGTGAAGATGTCGCTAAGGCAACAACTAACACGTTAACGCCTGCCGAATGGCGGGCGACGAAGTCGGCAACGTCATCACTGTTTGTCGATGAGTCCGATTCTGAAGACGAAGACGAAGAAGTCGTCTCCCACGAGACGTCTAGCGAGCTTAAGTCCGCTAACGATTCGTTGCTTAAACGTGACGCCGGAACGGATTCTGACGCTGTCGATTACGACAGCGACGACTCATACAATAGAGGGTTCGACGAGCGGAAAGTTCTACCTGGTCCAAGGCGTTCGACGGGTTGTGGTGATATTGACCCGACGCGAGATGTACAGGCGGCGCTCCAACTGCTAATAATTATCGGGCAGAAGTGGTTTACGCCACTTCTGAGTCGTGTTATTGTACGGAATTGCATATTTTGTACAAGGTGGGGTTTTAGACCCTAGCGTGGGCTATGGCATCCGATAGTGGCGGTCATCGTAACGTTACTGCCAGTATTTGTTGTTCGACATCAACGTCCTGGATGACTGTGAAGTCATCCGTGAACGTCGATTTGATCGAAGTACAGACGATAGACGTCTGTACTTTATCGACCTTTTCTTTCAGACTCGTTATTATACGAATGAAAAGGGTCGCGGAAGAACACGGACGATAAAGACGCCCTGACGCAAAGTTGGAACGCCTTTGTTGAGAACTACGACAAAGGACCTAAAAATATGTGAACCGACACACTGGGAAGCTGTGAAAAGAGGCCTAAAATATTTAAAAGGAACCTCATCGTATGGTATTGTCCTCGGAGGACGCCAAAATATAAACCTCTTAGAAAACAATAACTGCTTGAGTGCCTACTGAGATGCAGACTACGCAAACTGCGCAGACAGACGCCGGCCCGTCGGTGGATATATTACGATGTTGTGCAATAGTCCGCTCTCATGGTTGTCACGCAAACATCACACCATAGTGCTTTCAACTACGGATACAGAGTACATAGCACGCTGTCACTGTGTGCAAGAGGTACTATTTCTCAAGCATCTGCTCGCTGTGATGGGTTTCCAACAAGCTGGACCAGTTGTTGTCTGGGAAGATAACCAAAGCTGCATAAAGGTAGCCAACAACCCAGAGCTTCATGGACGATTTAAGCACATTGACGTCCGATACCACTTCGTACAAGAGAAAACAGAGCAAAAAGTCATTGAGTTAAAGTGTTGCAGCACAAAGACATGGCAGCAGATATCTTCACCAAACCGTTAGCACGGCCTGTGTTTATGCATTTGCGAAACATGATACATGTTACCGATATCATTCAATACTCTAAATAATATAACTTCGATTATTTCCATTATATTAATAATCTTAAATATATCCTAATTGGCTAAATATACGATAACAACTTCAACGTAGAAATCTCACTCTGTAGCAAAAGTGAGTAGTGTCAAAATCAATATTTTTAATTACTGATTATGTAAGGGATAAAGCAACAAATACACTAAAAAAATTTTGTCTTCATCGCAATCTTCTAGAAGGTCGCAGGGCCAACAAGAATCGTGACTATGAAAGACGCTACCACCGTTTAGTCCAACAGTACTTTGTTGATACACCTATTTATACCGACGAGGATTTCTGTCGGCGACGGGATCATAGTTGCGTCGCCGCGAGCCCTTCGTTTTTGTGGGCATTCTGAGCCAATTCTAATTGTAAAAAAGAGTGTAAAAGAAATTCTACCTCTAGATATGGATGCGTGTGGTTGCGCGTTCGGAAGGAATTGCTGATTATGTTCAAAATGTCTCACATATGCCATGTCACATGAATGCTATATTTGGTGGGATTTAGCCACAGATGTCAAAATTGGTTTGGGTATAGCACTGTTGTTGTAGAAAAAAGCTAATATCATGCCAAATATAGTATAGACTCGGAATTAGCCTACTGCTGGAGATGCTCTTAAAACTAATTGCTATTATTATTAGTGTAGATATTCAATTTTTTATACGGTATACTTATAAATTAGTCTGTCACAGACTATTTCTGAATATACCTGAGATATTCTGTATACATGTGTATATCTCCATAATTATACAAACAAAAAGGACGGAATAGAACAACAGATGAAACGGTCGTAAGAATCTCACAAAAACCGGACCGTGAGATACAGATTCAGGGAGGCTATTGATGTTAAATCAGTATATCACTTCCAAGCCCTATCATAATAAACGTTTTAACTTACTTTACTCATTACTATCTTTACATCGAATATTCCTTTACATGAAGTGGCCTCTGCGGGTCCACTAATCTAGGAAGTCTCTAAGGTAACTCACTCTGTTCGATAATACACTTTTACTTTATCTCTTTCTTCTCAAGTCAGTCCTCCTCTACATCAACAGGATCCATCCCCATTCGATGTCGCTGGATCCCATGGATCTTGTGATAATTTATTATCTATGACACCTTGGTCTTTTTCCATAATAGTACCAAATAGAGATTCCCCTAAAATCATTTTACTTTGGGGTAGCTCTCCTGGGTTTGCTTCTTCCGCTGCCATACCTCTCTATGCTTAGCACTACTTGAAATGATGCCTCCACTAATTTATTTCGTTTTGTGATGACGAAAATTTGAACGTTGTGTCCTGGTTGAAAAAGAAAAACTGGATTGACTTCTTGGGTTGGTTATAGCTAATGGTTTTACTGTACCGGTACATGAGCAGTTCTGAAGCTCCGTTACATCCACTCGCATCTGTTTTCCTGCCAGATAATTCCTTCCTTGATGAATCTGCTGTAACGCCTGTTCACGTATACTCCTTGACCATTTCGTAGCGTCAGTACCGGTTCACCCTCTACCTGATGTTGGGTGGTTGCAGTCAGCCGTAGCCGTTATGTTATTTGAATGCTGACAATGCCCGGCATACGATGTTGCCTTCCGCAATCCTGTAAGTATTTTCCTTTCCTCATTTCATGGCTTCCCTGAGATGATGGCTTGTTGCTGCCGCTCGAACTTGGGCTGGGTGCTGTCCACACTACTATTTATAATTAGGACCCTTCTTGAGTTTAGCTTAAGTTCCCATTGGTTGAGCGGATGTACTTAAGTTTGCCTATAATATTTTGTGAGCGAGAGAGTGAGTCAGAGTATCTACCGCAAAATACGGATAGATGAAACATGCGGAAAGATGCAACACTAGCCTTGAACTTTATTAGCCAATTAATTTTCCGCAATCGATACTTTTAATTCCGATGAGGCTGCAGACTAGGAAAGAAAACTGCGAGATTTACAAAACACGGTTGTTGCTCACGAAAGTACAATTAGTAATAAGTTAAGTGGTATAAGCTTATACGAAGTAATGCTGATTCAGGTAACAACTGACCACCAGCGCCAACAGCAGAAAATGGAAATGAGTCAAGCGTCAGGATTCAAAAAGAATGCCGAGGCTACTGTCGCTTTGTCGATTGATAAACGGGTCGTGATTGATCGGATCGAGGATCCATTGTCAATGATTTTGACGCCCATGACTTATGAAGGACTGCTTGATGCCCTCATAGGGGTCAATTATGGCGTCGTCACTTACGAAAAAGAAGAACAGGAGACAGAAGAGAGCGCCAGTGACAAAAGACGCAGTAGCATGAGTGAATCACTAAAAGAGACGGCAGTCTCGACGTCAAAGACGCAAAAAGTCGTGCTGAATCCCATGGACGCACTGTTTGACGAAATTCGCGACGTGAATTTCAATTTGGTTTCCCAACATTTGGTCGATGTGGCCAAGATTTTGGCGACTGAAGTGCGTGGCGACTCGAATGAGTCGATCTCGGATGCGCTAAAGGACAGTCGAGCGGAGTTTCAAAAGGCAAAAGCTCTACTAGCAAAAGCGCTTCACTTGATCAAAAAGAAATGGTCGCTGGCGCATCATGTTTAGCTCGTACAGCGCATTCGAAAGCTCAGTACGCAACTGGCTTTGCGTAATTGCGTGGAGATGGAAATGGCTACATGAAGGCCGGTCCAAATGCGTCATCGACCTTAGCTAAAGCTATGGACACCTTTTTAGAGGAAGCAATTCTGCGGGAACCTCCTTTGAACCTGTATGATGTGGGCAAGTTACTCTGTCTGTGCTCTCTTTTCCGTGGAGGACTTAAGCTGAACAAGTTGGCTTGGTATCGCCGGCAGCTTTGTCACACATATGGTCATCAAATTCTGCCTCTGCTTGTTCAGCTTGAAAAAATGGATTTGCTTTGCGACAAGTGAAGAAGCGATTACGCGCCATTACAAGACGGATATTATGTTAACGCTACGGATGTCCCATCCAGTGTGATGAGAGCGTCTAAGCATGTAGTCACAGGGTTTATTCGTCAAGCGAATTTGGCCGTGGGGTTACTTTCAGTGGATTGTGGCGTTGCTGCCTTGTGTCACGAATTGACTTTTGAGAACTTTATGTCAAGGGAGAAGGTCGAGCGTTGACCAATGTGGTCAAGAGTATTATAACGATTGAAAGAGATACTGGACGGACAATTGTTGATGTCGCGTGTCATGGTTTTTTCGCACAACGAGTCAAGAAGATGCTCGAGTTGACTCATTTTTCCGCTTCTTTGGAAAGTTAAAGCCGTTCTCCACGGCTCAAATTTGTATCAGCGTTGCCATGGCGATGGACCTAAGCTGAAAAAAGATAATCCTAAGCTACTACAAACTCCTCGTCATCGATTGCGGTCAACTCATCTGCACCACAAAGACCCCGTCATCGTTAAAGAAAAAGAGCCCAGAACGAAAAATGGATATATCCATTCCATCTACTGCCAGCTTCTCTCTGAACGAAAATCACCACCGTTTCTCGTTATTCGATCATCGCTGGTTTCTTGAACGTTTTCAATGGCCGTCGATTGGCTATCGTTGCGGGTGAGCTTTTTAGTACGCTCGGCATGGTGGCAGTGAGTACCTTCGTTCACCTTTGTTAATGCTCAGTACCTACCGGTATCGGCTTGCTTGACGCCTCTCGTATTACCAACAATTACCAACACACAGGCGCAGTTGATGTAGACGTTTAATGACTGCATATCCGGATGCAATGCAGCTTTTATCGTACAAGTCTCGAGCGGCGAAAAGCCATCAAAGTTCTTTGATTTTCTAATACCTCGAGAGATGGCTATAGGTCTTGTCCATTGAAAATGTCTCTGGTCCCTAGAAATCATATCAGACAATCGCTTCTACTTCTTCTTCTCATCACCTTTGGTTACTTCTCCTCTTTTATTAAACGAGGGGCCAAGCGGAATGGACGGACCTGACTTGTAAAAAGAATTTCCCACTGTTCTACTAGAGATGCTTGCAATAGCGCCCATCGTACCCACGTACTTGTCCTTACGCTGTACTGCGGTGTCCGGGAATGGGTTGGACGAATAATACTCCGCGTACGACATTCGAATGTGAGATTTGAGACGCCCCATGACCCCCACATCAAGTGGTTGAGCAGCCCCATTTCCGCCAGCAGATACAAACTTCACCGCAGTCCCAAAGTGAGCAAGGGCCTCCACAACCGCGTCGCATTTGTGCACAGCAAGGCTGTCCAGAATTAGAATACAAGGCTCCGAAACAATAAATTTCCAGCAATTCTCAATCCACTCAAGCATAACACGAACATCGAACCATGCGTTTCGCTGAACGGAGAATTTTGCAACTTCCTCCTCATCGTACGCTCGAACCTCTCTTTCCACTTCTCCTCCTGGCTCGCCCTTAAACACAAACTGTGGCGCGTGCATGCGACCATCTGCACTCACAGTTAGGGTGACTGTGCAACGCCAGCTGTCGTTGCCACCGCAAACAGCTGGCACCGTCTCCTTTCCAACAAATTCAACCGTTGTCTTTGAACCAAGTGTACAGAAGATCGCCGTCTGGTCCATGTAAAAAACAGTCGTGCGTAAAGGGAGCCGTGTGATGGGTCCATAAAGTGATCCATGAGGAGGTTACTTACGTCAATAACGAACGCATTTTTCAGAAAATCCAGCTGGTTTCGCATCTTTCGACCGGAGCGTGTCACGCGGCGGATCGTGAGCCTGCTGCGCTTCATGAAGCGTGCGCACCACGCAAGGCACGCATTCGGAGACTTCTCTCGGAAAATGGCAGGTATTAGACGCTTTGCAGCTGCCACGATAGCGATCCTTGACACCGTGAACTCATCGGTTCGCAAGTCTTTGACGTACTGGCGCAACTGGTCTTCAATTTCGCAAGTTTCCGATATGCGTCCACTGCCACCAAGACTCCATCGTGAGCCAAACCAACATCGAGTGTCACTGCGAAAGTCAGCTGGCTTTGCTTTCGCTCCCACATTAGATGTGTTGTTCTGTCGATGTTGTGATGCAGACAAAATGCAGACCTGGATACCCCAAGCAACGCTGCACGCTGGTATTTGAGCACTGCATCCAGCTTGAGCTTGTTGTTGTACTTGAGAAGAATCCTGCTCCGCGGCATGACTGCACTACGTATATACTAGATAGAAGGCGCCAGGCTCTCTTCCATGTCGCTTCATATAAACTATGCTCATCTGGATGTGTGCGCTAATCCGTTGTTGTACAGTGGTTAGAGAGGTGGTGCCTCTCTTCTGGCACAATATGGTAGATATAACTGTATCTTCTCTGAAGGGTATTTCTGGCGTGTCCATCTGTAGATAAGTTGTCCCCAACAACTTTGTGCGCACTGGCACGACCAAAAGATATACCTCTCTTTGGTGCCTTCACATTCCATTAGCTGTTGTCTTAGGGTCGTGTCCCATGATGTAAATTTAGTTACCTCATTGATATTCGATAACCATCCATACTAGGTATTCCGCTATGTCGTTCCTTGTGTCCCATAACTGAGCCAGGTTTTGTGTCATTACTGCATATTGCCATTGACTAGTCCCAACTGAGTGTTGGAGAGATTCCACCAACTGCTTTACATTTTTGCCTTCTGGAACGGCTATTGTTTGAGAACCTTGAGCACTTGTCTATTTGTGTCTGTCTCTTGTACTACCCATGGGATTCGGGGGGCCCATGGTGAGCTGGAATAACAATTTCATGGTCGTTTACTAGACGCTGTAACTCCTTCTCATCTTTTCTTACCGATGGTTGCGTGCCATCTACATGTTTAACTGATCAATGGATACCATTCTCGTGTTGGGTAAGCACTACATGGACGTTGATCTTGAGACGTTATGAGCTGAAGCGTTCCTGTGATAGTTCCACCACTCTTGATGACTCATCGATATCGCGTGAGTCCTGTTGGCGAACATCGGGAATGAATAAACTGTGAAATCCCCAGCTGGGTCCCAACTTTAACCTCCGGGGAGATGAGGTTACTTGCCAACCCCCATCTGCGTGACTTGGCGTTCTTATACACGTTTTTTAAGTGAATTTGTAAATCCACTTGCTGGTCTTTCTAATCTGTAACCGCTGTATCAGAGTCTTGGATATGCTGATATTTTGTTGAGTCTACATTCTACTCTTGTGATCCATAATATTCTGATTCATAGTCCAGCTGTATGTCGGCAGTTCAATTTCAGACGTATTGTCTGAAATGTGAATATTGGATAATAAATTATTATAATCTACAAGAAAATCCGATTCGGATGTAAATACCGAATTCAAGAGGGTATCTAATAAGTCAGTTCTATATTACAAGTTTGTATTAGTTTAGATTTAACTATAGTAATTAGCTCGAAACCACTCATAATATATTCACTCTTAAACAAACTGTTTTGCAGCCACGTGTCTTTGTTGTATATTCACATATATATATAATTAAGGGACTATTTAAATAGTTTGTTCCTAAGTTTAATACTAATTAAACTATCGAAGGGGAAATTGTATTTGTTCCTATTCTCATCGCACGCTTCCTCACCTAGTGTAAGCCTGTTACACAAGCTCAAGACGAAGAATATCGGGTTTCGACAAAACCGACAATTTGATCTCGATGCTAGGAAAGCTTGCGACGAAGTTTGCGTGCGACTTGGTTAAGCCCCAGTACGAGTTGAGCAAGGGTGACAACTACGAGCGCGATGACCTCGCAGCCAACTTTTGCGTGTATAACATCAAGAGCAAGAGAAGGGGCGAGCGCCACGCAGCCAACCCAGAAAATGGTGTATGCAGCTGCAACGCCTACGCGACTATGCTTCTCCCGCGGCACATCATGTTTCTCTGACTCGTGTTGCCCACTTTTCGGACAGTTATTCCATGTAAAAAGGTCAAGAGCCGCTGGTTGCTTGCACACATCCTCATGCTTGGCAAGAAAGACATACGACTCCCAGGTCGGCACAAGATTATGTCTTCTGAGCGAGTTTTGACTGGCAACCAGAAGTACAAAGCGGTGTCATCGTACTCTCTGGGCGCATGTCGGAGAAAGGCACTCGTACATTTATAGTCTAGATGGACACGCTGAAAAATTTGGAGACGAACGCGCGCGCTGATCTTTGACTGACTGAAGCACACGTGAACGAAGGAGAGCGTTAGCGAGGTGGTTTGTTCGGTGATGACGACAGTGGGTAAAGTTGATGACCAAGTTAGTAATCGATTTCATGAAGATATAGAAGCAGATGAATAACAAGATGCGGCGGAGGGCACACATATATCAAATAACTGCGTCGATGATCTGGTGACAAACATTACCTCAACATTAGTTGCCTCCAAAGCTAATAAACAACCTCGGGTGAACCTGAGCACATCAAGTCGCCCAAGTGGACGTCGTTCGAAAAGACGTCGCAGCTGCTAAAAAGCGCCAGATGATGGATTCGTCAAATTCACTGTCTGAACGACTACACATGGCCAAAGACTCCACCCTACTCGACTTGCGTGTAGAGAAGGGCAACCTGACCTTGGGAGCTTCCGCAGAACTTATTGATGCGCTGGTAGGTGTGTTTTTGAATCATGTTACAACCGACCTTTCTGTCGCGTCCAAGGTCCGTGTAGAGCTCCAGTCTAATCTCCCAAAGGCGTGTCAGATCGGGCCGGAAACGATTGTCATGGAGCCGAACACTATATGCGACATCTTTCCACAAGAAGTTCTTGATTTCTGCCTTGAACTCTCACGCACGTTTCGAGAGAGACACCGCCTCCTGTATTGCCACAGTAGCTGTTGAACTTCGAGATGTCGGCATTTACAGACAATACGCTTTTAAGCATGAACCAGTATCATCGCATTGCAAAATCTGTGAGCAAGGTGAGACTTTTGTCGAAGTGTCTCGAGGAGCTTGACAGTGAAATTGGGTATGAAAATCAGCGTCTGTGCCAAGAAATGCTTGATCTAGTCCAAAGCATCAATTTAACGACGGAATTTTGGACCGGCTACTGCACGACCAGCGTTACCACGTTGTATCGCTTCTTCAAGGAGGGATGGCTTTCCGATGTGTGCATCTACACCGTGGCGAAAACCATTGGGTCGGAATACTTTGACACCTCGCTCTAGCTACACGTCGTTGACCCGTTGCTTATTCAGTTGGATACGGTCTCTCAGAAGGACTTCCTCGACGGGCGGGCGCAGGTGATCTCAAAACCTTGACCGATTCAATCGTGTCAGTCCTGCTTTCATCGCGACACCGATCAAACACTGGTGTGCGGTTTGTATCGACTTCCGAAGGAAGCTTATTATCATCTATGACTCACAGCATAGTGTCAAGAATGTCCAATATGTTGAGGCGACTGCAGGATTCTATCACCCCGCTGTTCCCAACCGACAACAAATTGGATACCAGTATTTTCAAGGGCCACAGGTAGGATGATGGCCATTCGTGGGAGTACTTATCCTCCACATCTAGACCGTCCAATTGAAGACGTGGGATGATGGTGCTGGAAGAGAAGCTCTCCGTCATGGCAACTTTGCAACATCGACTTGATCCAACTTCGTCTTAGCGCACTGTGCAGATGCTGGCTAGAGATAAAAACAGCAAATCCCACATTGTGTAGCACTTGATAAATACTACACCTTTGCTACCATTTTTCTGATGCGTTGTCCTTGTAAAAGCTTACGTCGACGTCACATCGACACTTCATTAAATTTCGTCAAGTGCAAAATTGTTTGGGAAAAGGTAAAGGGGGTTTATATCGGTGAACGTGGTTCCGGCCTCATTTGAGCGCGCTGTGTAGCTGCTGGTTAGACATAAAGGCAGCAAACCTAGCGCGTGATAAAGAAAACTCGTTTGGTATCTTTTTTTTAACAAGCCCTACATTGGATATCGCGTGATAAATAATACACCTTTTTTCAGTCATTTGCACCAAACTCGGAATCATTTGCACCTCGCCTCAAAGATTTGCACCATAATATACCGAAAATGATACACTTCAAAACTTGATATCAAGATAAAACACATATTTATTGAAATGATGCAAATTCTGGACAGTCGACGATAGGGAGACAAGGAACTGTAGTATCGTGCATCCAAGTTCCTTCTTTGAAGGCTGCAATAAAGAATGTAATATCGGATTGAGTATAAAGTGTTTAAATAAGCAAGTCTATGTATTAATGTACTTACTGGTGCAGTGAAAAAAGCTGCAATCATGAGCGGTAACGTTGTGCCCGCAATGGCTGGGTAACCCTTCAAAAAGTAACTAAGCCATGGATGCTCGCCGTACAGCTTATCTTTACCCTGCGATAAAAAGAAGGCTATATCAACACTTCTAGTTAAATGTCTTGATGTCATTCAGTCTAATTTTACCTCAAGAACGTTAAACCTAAAGAAGTTAAAAGGCACGAAAGTCCACTCACCGTATCCGAGACGATCGATGCACAACATAGAAAACGTAGTCATGATAGCAATTGGCAGGGCCGTGCCAAATATGAGATAGCCTCGATCACGAGTCTGCAAGAAATGAATCCAGGATACAGCCAAATAACGGCATTTGTGGGAAAAACAGCACACCAAGCGCAGCCAATACAAGTGCTAATGTGTGACTGCTGGGCTTTACCATCCTCCATCGTCTTCTCAGCTCCACTTTTATATCGCCAACGATTTTTATTAGCGACGAAGTGATTTCTAAATTCTTCCGCAATTTTCCCTTTACGTACCAAAACCTTCCATTGTCAAAATGAAAATGCAGTAGTCGTACATAAAGTCTCGATACAGTTAGAAAATGGCCGCACCATGACGTAAAAGATGAACCACGAGAAGAGCTGACAGATCAGCGCCCACTTGGCGTCAAAATATGTCCGCGCCAATATGTACAGGAACAAGTCATTGGCAGCCGATTGGAGTCTCTATCAACACACAGACGATGACCCGACTCTCCCAATTTGTCCTTCGGATATGTTGCAAAATATTTACCAGTAAAATACGCGGGCCGTACGCAACCGCCCACCGCGAGTCGAAGTTCTACGACATCACGACCTCAAAATCAGCACAAAATAAAACAACGTTATAGGGCGGCATACTAAAAGCTGTAGTATTTTGTAAGCTCCTGCGAATAATCCAGGGTGCACAAACCCATGCAGCCGAGCTTCGGGGTGCCACTCCCAAGTCCTGCAGTTGACACGTAGGAAATGAAGCAAACGTTCCTAACGAATTCAATTTCTGGTCGTACGAATTCAAGACAAGACACGAGAACAGACACTACTTAAAGCTGTAGTTTGTAGTTACTTTACAATTGATGACCATTGTGTTCACCGTTGAGGCAACCGTGTGCCATATGCCTTAGCGGCGCCTCTTGACGGTAGGTGTCATGGGGGGGATCTCCATTTGTGCAATTTACTAGATGATATAACCTCTCAAGTACGATAAATAACACAAATTAAAATTTACGAGAATCATTGAGGTGAGGTGCAAATGATTGCAGGTATGGTGCAAATGACTGAAAACAGATGCACTCGTTTACCTCATTTTATGTATGTGCTGTGCTCATGTCGACGTCTCATCAAAATTCGAGATTCGATAACTACTTAGAATTAGTGGAGGGTAGGTCAACATCGGCGAATGTGTTTCACAGGGTTTGGTAAGGAGATTGTTGAAGAGTTCGTGACGGGGTCAACAAACGGAATAGCCAATTTTGCCAACTTCCCACGTGTGAATGCAATACCTTTTTTGATATTTGTGAAAATACTTATTCATAGCATGGACGGACAGTGGACTGCTTTCGGTCGAGGCACCCATCCATATGGTGGAGTAGGGTCCACTAAGACCAGAAACGTTGCTAGAATTGGTGAGTGTATATCCCCAAACACAACCCCTGTGGAAACAAAGATCAAATACCTCCACCGACTGCTTCCGTGGTGAGGCAACAGCATGAGAAGTGGAAGATGTTCCACGGCTCTCACAGTGCGGCAGATCAGTTGAATCGGTGCAAGGTTAAGATAGGTGAGTACGTGCCTGCTAAGCTACGATAAGCGTTTGACTTGGTGCTTAATAATCGTATCCTGTTGCGCGCAGGAAACAATCATTGCTAAGTTAATTGTGAGCAGGAGAACGCCTTCGTGCGAGCTTCATCTCCTCACGGGTCACCTAGGATACGCGATATCTTAGCCTACCAAGATTCACGTGGCTGTTCAACGCGCGGTACCCATCTTTCGCCCCAAGTTAACCATTGTTTCTGCTGTCGATCGGTCGGCCGGATCATCACATCAGCCGATCGGGCTACAGCATACTGACCCATTTTGACCATATGCATACGGACACCATACAACGGACGTCGGTCAGATAATTGTATCTGCACTTCGTCCGGTAGGATTAGGGTTCCATGAGAAAGATCAAGCCGTATACCGGCCGGAACCATGAAATCCATCCCCAGTATCGCGTCGTGACCGGCTAACTGGCCGATCCAAACATTGAAATAGTAAACCAGTGAGCCAGCCATCGTGATTTTGGCACGTGACCGTCCTTCAGTCATGTACGAACTTTCATCGATCCCGACACATTCTTGCCTCTGGGTACTGTCTATACGAGATCCCACCTTACGAGTAAAGGCGGAGTCAATAATTGAGACTTCCGCCCCAGAGTCAAATAGAATAGTGATTTTTTCATTGTTGATTTTCCCATTAGCTTTTGCTTGCTTAAACCACTTGTCAGACGCAAGGTCAGGGCGAGTGCCTATCATAAGATACATGAGGCTGCCGACTGCCTCGCGATATGGATATCCTCCATCATATTTCTTTCAGCTTCTGTTTGAGGGCTCATTGCACTAGACAGTTTTATGCTGCGGTCAACTGGTGTAGTGACGGGATATGTCACAATGTTGTTAAAGCGATCCAGAACCTTGTTTCTCTTGGTGAATGATGATTGCTCGGTCTTTTCGCTTCCGCTCTATGGACCACCCGAGCAAGTACTTCACCTCCCCTAAATCTGCCATATTGAATCTCTGCTTCAGGCAGGTTTGATTTCAGTGACGAGGGCAGGTCTTGGAGCGATGATCAGAAGATCGTCAACATAGACTGCAATATAGCATGTCTGATTATGGAGCGATCCGACAAAGACACATCAATCTTTGATGAGACGTCGGAATTTGATGCTCTCCAGGTATTTCACGAGGGTTTGATACCACACACGCGGTGCCTGTTTTAGTCCATACAAGCTCTTCTTGAGTTTGCACACCTAATGCTCTTTTCCTGGGATTGTAAATCCTTCAGGTTGCTCCCTATAAATTTCTTCATCAAGAAAACCATTGAAAAAGCAGTCTTTGCATCCATTTGATGAATTTCATTGCTGTAATAGTAAGAATAAGACGAAGGATTTCCATTCGTAGCACAGGGGCAAAACTTTATGTGTAGTCAGTACCAAACTGTTGGAGAAAGCCTTTTAATTTTCCAAACACAACCCCTGTGGAAACAAAGATCAAATACCTCCACCGACTGCTTCCGTGGTGAGGCAACAGCATGAGAAGTGGAAGATGTTCCACGGCTCTTACAGTGCGGCAGATCAGTTGAATCGGTGCAAGGTTAAGATAGGTGAGTACGTGCCTGCTAAGCTACGATAAGCGTTTGACTTGGTGCTTAATAATCGTATCCTGTTGCGCGCAGGAAACAATCATTGCTAAGTTAATTGTGAGCAGGAGAACGCCTTCGTGCGAGCTTCATCTCCTCACGGGTCACCTAGGATACGCGATATCTTAGCCTACCAAGATTCACGTGGCTGTTCAACGCGCGGTACCCATCTTTCGCCCCAAGTTAACCATTGTTTCTGCTGTCGATCGGTCGGCCGGATCATCACATCAGCCGATCGGGCTACAGCATACTGACCCATTTTGACCATATGCATACGGACACCATACAACGGACGTCGGTCAGATAATTGTATCTGCACTTCGTCCGGTAGGATTAGGGTTCCATGAGAAAGATCAAGCCGTATACCGGCCGGAACCATGAAATCCATCCCCAGTATCGCGTCGTGACCGGCTAACTGGCCGATCCAAACATTGAAATAGTAAACCAGTGAGCCAGCCATCGTGATTTTGGCACGTGACCGTCCTTCAGTCATGTACGAACTTTCATCGATCCCGACACATTCTTGCCTCTGGGTACTGTCTATACGAGATCCCACCTTACGAGTAAAGGCGGAGTCAATAATTGAGACTTCCGCCCCAGAGTCAAATAGAATAGTGATTTTTTCATTGTTGATTTTCCCATTAGCTTTTGCTTGCTTAAACCACTTGTCAGACGCAAGGTCAGGGCGAGTGCCTATCATAAGATACATGAGGCTGCCGACTGCCTCGCGATATGGATATCCTCCATCATATTTCTTTCAGCTTCTGTTTGAGGGCTCATTGCACTAGACAGTTTTATGCTGCGGTCAACTGGTGTAGTGACGGGATATGTCACAATGTTGTTAAAGCGATCCAGGACCTTGTTTCTCTTGGTGAATGATGATTGCTCGGTCTTTTCGGTTCCGCTCTATGGACCACCCGAGCAAGTACTTCACCTCCCCTAAATCTGCCATATTGAATCTCTGCTTCAGGCAGGTTTGATTTCAGTGACGAGGGCAGGTCTTGGAGCGATGATCAGAAGATCGTCAACATAGACTGCAATATAGCATGTCTGATTATGGAGCGATCCGACAAAGACACATCAATCTTTGATGAGACGTCGGAATTTGATGCTCTCCAGGTATTTCACGAGGGTTTGATACCACACACGCGGTGCCTGTTTTAGTCCATACAAGCTCTTCTTGAGTTTGCACACCTAATGCTCTTTTCCTGGGATTGTAAATCCTTCAGGTTGCTCCCTATAAATTTCTTCATCAAGAAAACCATTGAAAAAGCAGTCTTTGCATCCATTTGATGAATTTCATTGCTGTAATAGTAAGAATAAGACGAAGGATTTCCATTCGTAGCACAGGGGCAAAACTTTATGTGTAGTCAGTACCAAACTGTTGGAGAAGCCTTTTAATTTTCCAAACACAACCCCTGTGGAAACAAAGATCAAATACCTCCACCGACTGCTTCCGTGGTGAGGCAACAGCATGAGAAGTGGAAGATGTTCCACGGCTCTCACAGTGCGGCAGATCAGTTGAATCGGTGCAAGGTTAAGATAGGTGAGTACGTGCCTGCTAAGCTACGATAAGCGTTTGACTTGGTGCTTAATAATCGTATCCTGTTGCGCGCAGGAAACAATCATTGCTAAGTTAATTGTGAGCAGGAGAACGCCTTCGTGCGAGCTTCATCTCCTCACGGGTCACCTAGGATACGCGATATCTTAGCCTACCAAGATTCACGTGGCTGTTCAACGCGCAGTACCCATCTTTCGCCCCAAGTTAACCATTGTTTCTGCTGTCGATCGGTCGGCCGGATCATCACATCAGCCGATCGGGCTACAGCATACTGACCCATTTTGACCATATGCATACGGACACCATACAACGGACGTCGGTCAGATAATTGTATCTGCACTTCGTCCGGTAGGATTAGGGTTCCATGAGAAAGATCAAGCCGTATACCGGCCGGAACCATGAAATCCATCCCCAGTATCGCGTCGTGACCGGCTAACTGGCCGATCCAAACATTGAAATAGTAAACCAGTGAGCCAGCCATCGTGATTTTGGCACGTGACCGTCCTTCAGTCATGTACGAACTTTCATCGATCCCGACACATTCTTGCCTCTGGGTACTGTCTATACGAGATCCCACCTTACGAGTAAAGGCGGAGTCAATAATTGAGACTTCCGCCCCAGAGTCAAATAGAATAGCGATTTTTTCATTGTTGATTTTCCCATTAGCTTTTGCTTGCTTAAACCACTTGTCAGACGCAAGGTCAGGGCGAGTGCCTATCATAAGATACATGAGGCTGCCGACTGCCTCGCGATATGGATATCCTCCATCATATTTCTTTCAGCTTCTGTTTGAGGGCTCATTGCACTAGACAGTTTTATGCTGCGGTCAACTGGTGTAGTGACGGGATATGTCACAATGTTGTTAAAGCGATCCAGGACCTTGTTTCTCTTGGTGAATGATGATTGCTCGGTCTTTTCGCTTCCGCTCTATGGACCACCCGAGCAAGTACTTCACCTCCCCTAAATCTGCCATATTGAATCTCTGCTTCAGGCAGGTTTGATTTCAGTGACGAGGGCAGGTCTTGGAGCGATGATCAGAAGATCGTCAACATAGACTGCAATATAGCATGTCTGATTATGGAGCGATCCGACAAAGACACATCAATCTTTGATGAGACGTCGGAATTTGATGCTCTCCAGGTATTTCACGAGGGTTTGATACCACACACGCGGTGCCTGTTTTAGTCCATACAAGCTCTTCTTGAGTTTGCACACCTAATGCTCTTTTCCTGGGATTGTAAATCCTTCAGGTTGCTCCCTATAAATTTCTTCATCAAGAAAACCATTGAAAAAGCAGTCTTTGCATCCATTTGATGAATTTCATTGCTGTAATAGTAAGAATAAGACGAAGGACTTCCATTCGTAGCACAGGGGCAAAACTTTATGTGTAGTCAGTACCAAACTGTTGGAGAAAGCCTTTTAATTTTAATCGAGCTTTAAATGGGTCTACTTCGCCGTTGTCGTTGTATTTGACAGCCCATGCCCATCGGTTTTGGAGTACTTTCCTTTCTGATAGTCGAGGGACAAGTGTCGATGTGCCGTTATTATCATGAGACTTGATCTCAGATTGAGCTGCATTGAGCCAGTCTTCAGCATGAGAAGATGTCATAGCTTCGCGGAATGTACACGGCTTGGCAATATAGCGAATAGCTAGAAGAGTGTAGATGAGATTGGCCCGACGATGCTCGTATGCAATATCCTCAGAACTCTTTAAAAAAGGAACGGATTTCATGGGGAACGTCATTTAGTTGATCTATGTCATCAAAAACTTGCGCTTGGTGCCTCGTTAGGATGGGATTCTAGCAATATTGACTGACTTCACGAAAGAAGTTAGCAAGATCTGGTCGTGTGCCCATAATTAGATACATAACGCTACCAACGGCCTCCTTATATGGGACTTTGGACATACTTTCGATGCCTTGTGGTGTTTTGGGTTCCAAGCTTTTGCTCAGCTTCACACTTGGGTCAAGTGGTATCCCAACCGAATTAGAATCGGCATGATTGATGCGTTCTAGGATAGATTGTGCATATTATGCCTGATGCAACGTGATAGTTCGAGTACTTCGATTTCGAACTATAGACCGGCCAAGCAGAAACGCAGCCTCCCCCAAATCTGACATCTTTAAGCGGGTGTGGAGGGCGGATTTGATGTGATTGATGGTCTTAGGCTTTGAATCCATGATGAGAACGTTATCAACATAGACGGCAATATAGCACAGGTCACAATCAAAGAAACCGATAAAGACGCATCGATCTTTGATTAGGCGTTTAAACTTCATGCTGACAAGGAAATCACATAGAGTATCAAACCAGACACGGGGCGCTTGCTTGAGTCCATATATACTTTTCTTTAGTTTGCAGACCTGATTTTCCTTCCCGGGAACTACATACCCTTCGTGCTGTCTCATGTATATGTCCACTTCAAGTGTACCATTGCGGGAAGCCGTTTTAACATCCATTCGATGATTCTCCATGTCTGTTATTGCCCCAATTGTGAGGAGGAGACGGAGAACATTAATCCGTATGACAGGTGAAAAGACTTGATTGTAGTCAATGTCATATTCTCGCATATAGCCGCTAATGACCAGGCGGGCTTTATAGCGCTAAACTTCACCATTGCTTTTGTATTTGATAGCCCATACCCAACGACAACTAAGAACTTTGCGATCAGAAGGAGGAGGAACGAGGGTCCATGTATTATTTTCTATTAAAGCATTGTATTCCGAATCAGCTGCAGTTTGCTAAATTTCCCTTTCGGGTAAACACATAGCTTCTTTTGAATGTTCGAGGCTCAGACATGTTGCGTGACACTAAAAGTGCGTGAATATGACCACAGCGATCACGAATATCTACAACATCCTTTTCAGAGTTGAGTAGTTTTTTCTTTATTTCTTTAGGATAGCACTCGTAGGTGTGGTACGGCGTCACTTCTGTCGTGGACCGTTTCGTCCATCTGACAAACGCATAGATTGATCCTGGAATACATATTCCACTGTAGGAATAGTTTGCTGGTCAGGCTCAAGAGGCGGTAACCCTAGGTTAGACAAGGAACTGTCTAAAGGCGGCGCACAAGATGTGTCAGATAGTGATGGAGTTTCGAGAACCCCCGTGGGTACAGACACGTTTGGTGGCACCGGCTTAGGTTCTGTTTCGGTTGTAGCCTTCAGAAAAGCTAGTTTCGGAAAAATATGCTTCTAAAGACAACATTGCGACTGTATACGATAGTGTTTTCATGGAGGTTTAAGAGTTTAAAACTCTTTTTATTCATGGCTCCACCGATGTACATGCATCGGACAGCGCGAGGTTCGAGTTTGTCGGTATCCTGAATGTAACCCGTGCTTCGCAACCAAATACTTTGAACAGGTCGGTATTGGGTCTGCGGTTCGTCCAAAGTTCAGTAGGTGATAGCCCCATGGTGGTTGTGCTCGGGGTGCATTTTATGACATCATTAGCATGACGAGCTGCCTCACCCCAGAGTTCATTGCTGAGCTTCCCATCGATCAGGAAAGCTCGAAGATGCTCTTGCAGAGTGCGGTTCCGTCGTTCGGCAACCCCGTTTTTGGGCAGGTGTATAAGCCATGGTAAAACGCATCTTGGTACCATACTTGGGATTTAAGGTACGACCAAGTTTCTCATTCTCTTTTGCCTTATCTGCTTGTAAGGCCTGAACCTCAGGATCTTACTTATTGTCTCGATATTCAAGGACACTAATATCGTCGCGAAAGAGCGCAACGGCCTACCTCCGAAACTGCTCGTAACATTCATAGAGTTGAGAACGCTTCATAATGATAGAGAGTAGTCGTCAATAAAGGCAAGAAAGTAACGGTATCCTGTGAGTGTTTTCACTGGAAACGGACCACATATATCTGATTGAACACGTTGGTATGGATAAGTAGAACGTTCAACAGGGTGTTTATTAAAAGATGCCTTATGGGACTTAGCATATTCACAAGCTGAGCATAACAACTCTCCCCGGAAATAGGAGTCCGTCAGGCGTATACCTGGGATCTCACCACGCTTAAACATCTCCTGTAACAAGTGGGAGTTAATATGGCCCGTGCGTTTTGAGCAAGAAAAACATTAGAAACTCATCTGAGTGTGCCATAGCAGATACAACACGTTGGGAGGAAGGCATCGCAGTAAACTGGTAGAGTCCTGTTGCAGGGTCCAGTTTCGCAATCACCTTAAAACGGTGCGCATGAAAAATGTTGCACCGCGTTCTCTCAAACGAAAGTTTAAAATCATCTTTCACAGCTTTGCCACAGAGAAGATTGAACCGAAGTTCTGGCGCAAAAAGCACATTGTCAATTTTGACTAAGCGCATGGTGCCCTTGGAATCGGCGACCGAAAAAGAGATGGTACCAACACCTCGGATGGGGATTTAGTTTCCACCACCGACAGTAATATCACTACTGGCGTTTTTCATGTAAGTAAACCACGCCGATTGGTATACAACATGGCGGGTACAATCAGAATCAACCGTCCAAGTCTGCTCAAGGCTGGATGAAACAGCCGAGAGACTTATGACCGGTTCGATCGGTGTAGCCATGGCGGTCATGGCGTGATCAGCATCATTCGCCTGCTGGTACGTCTCTCGAGCACGTTTGGCTTTGAGAAGAGCGTCCAGATCGATCTTGTTACCGTCCTTGTTGAATACATCAGCAATGTGCTGGTTCGACATAGTGGTAGAACGGTTTCGCGTCTGACCACGGCCACGGCCTCGCTCACGTCCACGTTTACCACCAGTAGCTCCTTGATCTCCATACGGATGGTTTCAGACTGGACCACGTGGCGCGTCTGTTCCACTCGACTGGAAGTCAAGGACAGCGCGGAGAATAAAGTTGGCAGGAAGGATGGTGCCCTCCTTCACACAGCCGTTAACGAGATCACGCTGCAGTTGATGGCAGCGCTTAATTTCGTGGTACTTGCGACCGCAGTATGTGCAGTGAAGCGGCGTGCTTGAATCTGGTTTGAACTTCTGCCTTGAGTGCCTTCTCAGCCCTCGTTTCAACTGATTAATGCGACCCCTTGAGTTGCGTGTACCGGATCTTGGCTTCAGCTTCTCGAGCCTTGTCTTTCGCATGGTTACGCAGCTCCATGTATGGGATGAACTTGCGCGAGCCCTTCCAGATCTGAAACTGGTTGGACCAGCTGTCAGGCAGCGCGTTAAAGAGGAGAGTTTTCTCCTTCAACGTACTTCATCTCGCGTAGCTTTCGCTCACCGAGGTACGGAGCACCATGAGCGCTGACACCTTCATACATCTTGCATAGCCGTTGGAAAATGTCGAATGGTGATTCGATCTGACAGACCGAGAACGCGTGCGTGTGAGATCGTCTTGATAAAAAATGCACGTGTGAGGCGACGTCCACGGCGAATCTCCTTCGACTAGAGCTTGGTCTTCTTCTTGTTGGAGGCCTTTAATAGCGTAGCTGGCATCGGAATTTCCTTCAGCATTGTCGCCGTGTCTTCACCCGTAATACTCATGTGGTCGTCGTCTTGATGTTCGGTCTCCACGTCCAAGTCATCGTCCTGGATGGTGTTTTCTTCAAGATCGGACTGCGTAGGCGCCTCAACGGGGTTACACGCGGTCGGGTTGAGATCCTCGTCGTCAAAGTCGACGTCTGACTCATTGTCTTCAGACTCTCCTTGGTAGTCCGGCGTCTTGATAAAGCCACGAAGGTCCTTGCCATCGAGATAGGATCAATCCGAGTCTTCCAGACCGGGTAATTCCTTGCGCCGACGAGTCGGGGAAAGACGTGGGTCGAAGAGGCTTGTGTTGGGCTCATAACCTGTTGATGTAGAGGAGGACGGACTTGAGAAGAAAGAGCTAAAAGTAAAAGTGTATTATCAAACAGAGTGAGTTAGACGTAGAGATTTGCTGAATTAGTGGACCCGAAGAGGCCACATCATGTAAAGGAATATCTGCAACCGGCTAACCAGGAAAGCGAAGCAACATCTCCTGCAAAGCACAATAACCAACAGTCAAGATGGTGAAACAAAGCGAATTTTACAGAAGTACTGTAGAGCATTCGGCTAGTAGCCCAACTGCAATGAAAATAGACCCTTCATAGCAGTCACCACCACAGACCAGGGGACTAAACCAACAAGACAACAAAAATAATTAACGGATCCCGCCCGCCAGGCTGGATCTTTCCGATCAGATCGCCGGCACCCAAAGACAAACAGTGGCAACCAAAGTTGCTGACCAGAGGTGCTATCGAACTTATGATCGATTCAGCACCCTGGGATGTCCTCCTGACACCCATGCCCGGGCTGGCGTTTCCTGATCGCCCTTGGTTTGTCGAGCTACAGGGACGCTTGGCTTTATATTACCAGGAACACGTGCAAGCGATATGGGAGGCGACTCACCATTTCCCGATCACGACGGAGATGCGCAAGGACGCGTGGATCGAGCATTACCATCATGCTCGCAAGCGTCGACGCACCAAAGCCGGGGCTGCTTGGGCCACGATCTGCGATTATATCGTCGACGGAATCCTGCACGGCGAGTGTGATCTGGACGTTTTCCTGTTCCCTGGCGTCCTGCATTTAACTGTTCGTCGAGCGGGATCGCGAGGACTCAAGGCTGACGGCGGGGATTGGTATCCCGGTTATGGGCACATAACTCCGGTCGCCACACTGCGTGATTGCTTGCTCTGGACCGATCAGCAGGAACCTTGGCGAAAATACCGAATAAAGGACCACACCCAAATTGAAGACCTCCCGCGACTTAGTGACATAATGGTGGAGGTGACCAAAAATGCAAGCCCTCACCAATTTGAGGACCGGTCATCAATTCCGTGGACGATGACTAGGTGAAATGAGTGGCTTCAATCCACGATCCTGCAAAGCCACCAGTTCCACTCGCCACGTCTCCATCGTCGCCGTGGTCTCATTTGCATTCAGGAGCGATGGGTGTCAAGCGTGCGACGATCCGTCTGCACCGTAAGGTGGAGGTGATCGACTGGATCGAGGAACACGGTGGTGGCGTACCCACACGGGCCGTCAAGCACTTCAATGCCGACGGGTGGCGTCTGACCGGGAGGATGTGCCGCAGGTGGTACGCGAAACGTGACGTTCTTCGTGAAGCTGTGGCGGAGTCAAGTGGTACGGTGTATCGTGTGCCCGGTGCGGGAAGGAAGCCTGTCCTCCATGGATAAGCTGACTTGCTCGACATGATCGTCGAACGACGCGTTCGCAAGGAGAAGGTGACTCGTGCGTGGATCGCCGAAGCGGCCGTCGTGTTTGGTGTGGCAGACTTTGTGGGCTCCGACCACTGGGTCTCATGCTTCATGCAGCGCAACGGCCTATCGCTGCGCCGTACAACCAACCTGACGACGCTCAGCGACGACGACATCACCAGCCGTGCCGTTGCCTACATGAAGTTCTTGCAGGACGCCCGTGCGACGATGGATCCATCACGCACCATCTTGATGGACGAGACGGCTGTGTACTTCGAAGACCCGCGACTTCGTACGGTGGAGGTGACCGGTGCGCAACATGTGGTGATGAAGTCAACGGGTTTCCAGTCCATGCGAATCACTGCCGTTCTCGCTGTCACTGCTTCGGGCGAGAAGCTGATGCCTCTTCTCGTTTGGAAAGGCAAGTGCGAAACACTGACCACGGTGAACGGGTGCTGGGTGGCCCAACAACCACGAGCATGGGTTGACTCTTTGCTGCTGCTCAAGTGGATCGATCGTGCGTTCCCATTGCTGTGGATGGATGAACAGAAGCACCTGGTGTGGGATTCGATGCGGACGCACATCAGCGCCCCAGTCAAGGACCACTGTGCCAAGCGCAAGATCGACATGTGTGTGATCCCCGGCGGTATGACGCCCTACCTCCAGGCCGGTGACATCGGCATCTACAAGTCGTTCAAGGACAACATGAGCCCGATCATCGACGAGTGGAAGCGCTCTGAACACGTGGAGTACACGAAGGGTGGTAACCCCAAGCAACCATCAGTTGATGTCGTCACTGGCTGGGTGCGCCAGGCGTGGCGCAGCGTTCCACCAGAAGTTGTGAAGCGTTCAATCGCCAAGGCGGGTTTCAGCGACGACGTGAGCGACTGGCACATCGCCACCCATGACGTCTACGGGCAGCGATTCTACGATGCATGTCCAACGGCTGACATCAGCGATGTGACTCGCCAAGAGCTCGAACTTTGCGATGCTCTTGACGACGTCACGATCATTGATTTCTAAAGGTCGCGACTACTGACTCTGACACGCAAAATAAACCGCCGCTCCCACTTGCGCTTGCTGATATCCCATTGCATAAACCTACCTTGTTTTGAAACTGGACCTGCGAAGACACCTTGATTAGTAACAAAAGCAAGCCCGCATGTTCATTGCGGCGGTGGGACTCGAACCCAGAGCAGTGGCATCGGCTGGGCGGGCACAACACCACTGCACCAAATTCGAGGCCTGGAAATAGTGGCCCTAACCGAATTGAAGACCGATTCACAAAAAATTGGAAGGGAGGGACCTCTATAGTCCGGTCTTATATTCGGTATTATCCGTTA
>MIQA02016756.1:0-39501 GCA_001887855.2 Sclerospora graminicola
TCACTAACTCGTTAATGTCTTGGAGCTCGCTCTGTCATTTTACAAATCCATCAAATACCTTTTATTACCACAGTATACGCTATCGAAACATCTCGTCTACATCGAGATTGCTGAAAAACCGACAATCAATGCCCACACTACAATTCTACACTATCCCCTACCATATATCAACGAATGCATGACTTAAAAGCATAGTTTTTGGTGTTAATTTTTGAATTGTCGCTTCTCGGACATGTGCCGTAGAAAATTCTTCGCTGTAATGGGTATACGTATACACAGCCTAGTTGGTAACCTTTTGTGACACACTAGCTGTATCTTGTGACGTGGTGCGGTCTGCAGTTATCACCTCCCGTTTTGAGGTCTCTTCTTCACGGTGGTGGATGAGTTGTGGGAATCATTATTACGAAGCCAAAACAGGTCGTTACGTATTGTATGTCTAGTTTATGGTATAACACTCTTAATTATACCCTCGAACCCACTAATGTAATAACTTAGAACACTAGATCGGACTTCGGATGGAATAGGAACGCCCCTATTATAAAACATTAATCCAAATATCCAGGATAATCATGTCAATTTGTAAACTACTTGTAATGTACTAGTATCACATTACACATTTGAACAAAAATGTGGTCCAGATGTGAGCCATTCTGGCTTCCACTTACATGTATTAGCGCGTTCTAAGTTATTTTGCTTAATACGTAGCAATTTTTATTTGCGTGGTGCCCTTCCTTGAATTGCTGACTCACCAGTATGTAGACGATTCATATCCCCGGTTAGGAAGGTTGAATTCATCACATTCGGCCGGGATCTAACTAGGCCAAAAGATACCTTAAGACCACTGAAAAACCTCTTCGGCTATGTCCAAATTCTGATCGGCCGACTGGGTCGATCCGCCATCATCTCGTTCATCAAACCATCCGGCATCGGGGGTGACCGCACATGTAACTCTGCCTTGTCCTTTCTCCCGATTCCGTCGTTCGTCCGTCTTCATCTGGGTGGACAAAACCAGTTCAGCGATCGGGGCATAGTCTCGGCCAATACGTTCAGCCGGACCCGGCGACGGCCGGCTCCGAGTCAGTATCTTAGAAGGGGTCCGGTACTCTGGTTTAGCCACCATTGGAGTCTGGTCCTCTTCCACTACCTCCTCTTCGCTGACCAAATCGGTGGTTGCCTGAAAGGCCAGGTTTTGCCACTCAATATAGCGTCTTGAGCCAATAGTGACATAACCCGGCCGGCGGGGCACCTTGTCCTCGGCCAGCCACATTCCAATGATCACGTCTTCATGCAAGGTGAGGGGCCTTTCCGAGATGTTGGTCACGCTTATAGAGTTGAGATGACCATCCCCCTTAACAAACGAGGGTACCCAGCACTCGCCCCTTGTCAGCCATAACTTACTCCGCCTGTCGTGTGGTCGTACCATTACTTCCACCGCTTTTCCAACTGGCACCGTTACAAACTGACCTAACTTGAGGAACTGGACGTGAGCACCATATAAGGGCCGCCGGCCGGCCAGCTGGATCTGTACCTCATCCGGCAACGTCAATGTTCCATGCGATAAATCCAGCCGTATGCCGGCCGGGACCATAAAATCCATACCCAGAATTGCATCCTGCCCGGCCAGCTTGCCTACCCAGGCGGTGAAGTAATACACCAAAGACCCAGCCAACGTAATCTTAACTCTTGTCCTTCCTTGGGTCATGTATGAACTTTCTCCAATGCCGATACACTCCTGCCGCTTCGTCTCGTCTATCTCACACCCCACCTTACGAGCAAAGGTGGTGTCCACGATAGACACTTCCGCGCCAGAGTCGAACAGCATGGTAGCCTTCTGGTTATTGATTTTGCCATCCGCCTTGGCCTGCTTGAACCATTTATCCGGCGAATGATACTTCCAATAACCTCGCGACTCGCCGGGTAACAGGTTCAATTCCATACGCACTTCAGACCGAGAATACTCATCCGTCCGTATACTGCTCACCAGGTAGGGGTCAGCCGTGCTGCCCGGGGACCGGATGACGTAATCGTCAAACTTACATGTATTGTCGGTTACGCTTTGCTTTGCTTCTTGATTATCCTCCTTACCGACATATGCATAGATACTAACACTAGACCGCTCGGCTCGAACCAGATTCCAACCTGGCGAGCGATCTAGTTTAACATCTTTTCCACCCCGGGCGGCAACATTCCAGCATGCTTGGTCGGGACGTACCACTTCTTCATCTGGTTGTAGAATTCTTCAATGGGGCACAGTCCCGCCTCGTGCACCTCCCCGCAAGTCTTACAAGTAAACAAGCAGTGTTCCGCCGGATGTCCTTTCCTTTCGCACTTCTTGCAGGTCAGCCGCTTCCAACAGCTCCGGTTGTCATGCTTGATGGACCCACAGTGGGTACATTTGCGTCTGGGGTAATCCTGGTCAGTTCGAGCCGGAAAACCCTTCGGCTGACTGGACCCAGCTGGCAGCCTGGATGGCTGACTGGCTTCTGCCGAGAACAGGTACCGGTACTGCTCCTCTTCGGACTCGCCCCCAGATCGCTGATACTCCTCTTCCGAGCTGGTCGCGTCTGACTCTCGGGCGACCATGCGGACGGCTCGGGCCGTCCTGGTAGATGGCGGCCGGCTTCCTTGATCCGCGTTAAAACGGGACTTGAAACGGCCGGTTCCAACTGCCGCCTTGGGGCCTCGCTTCTTCGCTCTTAGGTAGGTGCGCAGCGTCAATTCCAGCTCCGTGGTGTTCTTCAATCGCAGTAACGCCAGCTGGTCCGCCAGCTCCCGATCGTCCAACGTGCTGATAAAATGTTCCACATGTTCACGAGCGGCTTCCGACCGGCTGGCATCTTCTTTAACCGGGATATTCGCCCTCATGCCAGCGACATTTAAGCGATGGAGATACTCCAGGGGGGTCTCATCCGCCCGCTTCTTGGTGTGAAAATATTGACGCGCCGCCGACGTTCCAGATCCACAGTATTGTTCTTCGAACGCATCGGCCAATCCCTTCCAATTAACTCGGACTTCCCGGCTGAGCTGTTGGATCCAGATTTTTGCCGGACCTTTCATCAAATCTCCGAAGATCAGGCACTTCTCATAGTCCGACGTCCGGTCTCTGAGAAATGCCGACTTCGTCTTGCTCAGCCATCCTCGGGCTTGGTCCTCGTCCGTGTCTCGTCCAGTGAAATCTTTTAGCTCGGACGTGGCAGACATTCGCACCCTCGTAATCGCTCCCGAGTCCGAATCAAACGCTTGGGCCGAGGCCATGTGGGCTCGGCGAGCCATCCCCAGGTCCAGGTCATCCGGATCGTAGTGGTACTTGACCGACTTGACGGATTCCATATCCACGTCGCTAAGAGACAGCTTCCTATTCGTTGGCCGCCGTCCGGTTCGGCGACCTGTCTGGCGGCTCGGCGGGGCGGCATGGGGTTCACTCTGCTTGGACTGCACCGACTCCATGTCTTCGTCACTCGGCTCCCTCGCATAGTACTGGACTGGCTCGGACGCCTGACTTCCACGACGAGCCGGCTGGTCCGGTGACTTCGGACTGCCGCGGCTGGCACTCAGCCGACGTTGCTCTTCCAAGTATCGTTCCATCATCGCCGAAAACATGTTATGCAGGTGATCCGGCACTTGAAGGCTCTCCTGGGGGTCGGCTTGAGGGGCGACTTGGGGGGCGGCCGGGCTGCCAGATCGACATTCCTTTTTGATCCGCCCATCCGCGTCTTCCTCCTTCGGCTCTGGATCCGCCGTCGCCGTCCGAGCCTGTACGCTATACTGACTGGCTTTCTTCCGCTCGGGCGTATCCGGATCCTCACGTCCTCCAAGTCTCATGGCCGTCGCCACACGCGCTGCTCCCCTTGGGCCAAGCGTCATACGGGTGATACCCACCGATGAGTCGGATGAGTCCGCTTCCGAAGGGGCAGACTCGTACTGAGAAGAACCCGAGTGTATCCCGGCCGGTCTGCTTGCTGCCGGCGGCGTGGACGGCGCCACTCCAGTCGTGGCTGTCATCTTCTTCGACGGCGGCGAACAACCCACTAGCGGTACCAAGCGGTCGTGCAGTGCGCTGGATGCCTCCTTCAACTTGTCCACCTTCAGATCAAAAAGCTCGTTCGGATCGAACACGCCGGTGTTAATGCCGGCTTGTTTGAGTTGATCGAATAGTCCTCTAATAAGGGACACGTGGCCGTCTGAGAGAGTTGGGGGAGAGACGGGACCTTTCAATCCGCCTAGGATCTTCGGCCGTGTTATCTTCAGCACCTTATCCGTCCGCAAGAACTGCCCCAACTCGTGAAGATGGAAAGCACGCTCCAGGTCTGTATCCGTTGATAGGCCGTCCTGCTTTTTTCTTCTTCTTCTTCGAAACGCGGCCTATCTTTGCGGGTCGGATAATCCGATTCCTGCCAATCCGGTCTCTTTAGGGGTAGGTGGGCCGGATCGCGACTTGGTCCCGATCCGGCCGGCTTCCCACTCCGGTCGTATCCGACTTCCGATTCTTCTTTCTTAATTTTTCTTCTTTTATATCCATAATATGCATTTGTTTGTTAGGATCATGGTCGAAACCATGATCCTTCCTCGGACTATGGTGACTTGCACCATAATCCGATCCGGCTCCAGCCGGGGTATAGCGGCCGGCACTACAGTGAGTAGTACCGTAATCCGGCACAGTACCGTAATCCGCCCCCGGCGGAGCCTCTAGGGGAGTAACTTCTTCTTTAATGTCAACCTCGAACTCCCCCAATCCGAGGCGACCATCGCATCCTTCCATCTTCAGCAGCATTGGGGGCGATATGCCTTCCCCCAATGCACCCGACACAACATCGTCAACAAATTTGACAGGTTTAGGTCTTTCGCCCGCTAGGGACTCGCGGTGATATCCAGGGTCACCAAGAGATCCGGGCACGCGCACCATTGTGGTGTAGTCGCTCTCAGAAATTCTTCCTGAGATGCGAACACCCACGGGGGGCCCAGACGACTGACTGTCGGAGGGGGTACTCCGTCCATCCGAGTCATGATCCGATCCGGCATCCGGCCGGCTGGATCGGTCACTTCCATCCGCTTGGTCGTGACGACTTGGATGATCCATGTTAAAAGCCCACCTTGTGTACCCGTCAGTACTGGCGGTTGCGCTCTCTTGATAGACGCTAGGGCGAAAAGTGTAAAGTCCGTCGAAAAGGAGATGCGGGTTAGGACTAGGGGTAGCTCCTGGGCAGAAATCGTCACCGGGGAGCTCGACTGGCAATATACTTGAACTTTGTATACTGCGACGGCTGGACCGAGAATAATCGATCGGCCAGCCAAACCAATAATAATGAAGGGTAAATCCAAACGTGTACGTAAAGGGGAATCCAAATATAACTCCACAATCTTCCACAGAAGGCCAAAATGTTACCACTTCCCAATACTTAATATACCGTGTTCAAAACACGGGCGACTTGAGGTGAGTATACGAAACGCCGCGACTCCCGGTCAGGGGACTTCCGGTGGGTTACTTTAACCTTCCCCGGGCAAACCAATAGCAGCAAGAGGGGACCTTGTTAGCCCTCCGCTGTGAACCAATAAAAGCGACTTGTGTCTAAGAAAGCGAAACGTATACTGATTTATCCCTATATCCAATACTCCCTTTTGTGTAACCTACCCCAAATAGCCCGGCTAACTCCGATTTTGTGTACCAACCCGGCCGGTACACCAACCCCAGATGGTACCAACCCGGTCGGTACACCCAACTCAAATGGTACCAGCCCGGCCGGTACACCGAACCTAGCTGGTACCAGCCCGGCCGGTACATCGAACCCAGCCGGATCGGCCGGATGGCCATCCATCTAAGCTCACTGGCCGCTGGCGTTAGCACTTCCTTGGCAGCTCCACGTCCGATCCGGGTGCCTCCTTCGTCCTCTAGAACACTCACCCTCCTTCAGGCCCCTTCGCTCATACCTTCCGACCAATCCGCCCCTCGGCCGTCTGCCATCCGAGGTCGTCCTGTCCGCTTAGTCCACTAGCCCAACTATCCACGTCTTCAGTCGCACTCATCCGGCCTGATTCCAGGCCTGACGCCGTCCGGCCGCTGGTAGATACACCCGGCGGCCCTCGGACCACGTCCTTTGTCGGCCGGTCCGGGCATCCAGCTAAGGGCGACATTTCCACCAATCAGGTGGGGGCGTCCACTCTCATTAGTCCGTTAATTTCTGGGTCAGTTCACCACAGGTCCGTGGAATGTACGTTTCTTTTTCTTGATCTTGTGTCGCGTGGATCGTTCAATATCACCATCACGCACAACTTGTTTTTTCTTGATTTCATGTTTTTTATCCTGGCCCATCAACAGCTTAATCATCTTGTCCAAATTTCAACAATGCCTTTCCACTCGTATTCCAGGCTATGTTCAAGTTGCCTCTTGAACTACTCTTCTGTAGCGCTTGCATCGCCATTCTCGTCTGCCGTCTGTGCGGCCTTCATCCGATTCTCCCATGCTTGCCTTGCATCATACTCGTATAATAGAGCAGTGCAATTGAGATTTTCTTCGTTCTCCCACGTGGTTTCTTCGAAACCTTTCCATTTGATCAGGTTCTCGCGTTCTCTCCGCCCATTCCTTTGCGTTTCTTATATCGCAAGTCTAGAATTTTCTCAACCTCCCATTCTTCATCACGACCAGGCTCGTACCACGAGTTTTCACAGACAACAACTCCTCTTCCAACTCCAGTTCGTCATTAACTTTAAGAGTTTCGTGAGGCTGTTTCATTCATGATACAAATGGCTTCAACCTGCCAATATGAACCAAGGAAAAAAAATCTTCGTTTCCGCTCTTTGTAACTTAAGCTGATACACAGACTTATTCACCCGTTCTTCTATCTAATATGGTCCGTGCCATACGGTCTTTTCCAAATTATGTCCATAATCCATCAGCCAATTTATTGTTGTGCTTGTTGGCCCTTTCTGCCATCAATTGCACTTTGATGAATTCATCAAAGTGCTTAGGCTTTCCCTTACTACATACACTGTTTCTGCCGCCATTCAAATACTTCCCACTCTGGTAGTGAGCCATCTTTTAGGCGAATCATCACTTCCTTAGGAGCTTGCGCATTCCACTCATGCACCAGATAGAATGGTGTTTATTGATGTTGTAGATTCACCAAGGTGTTCAATGCCAACTCCAGCTGAGGAACATATTCGCCCCAATCTCGTTATTCTAGATCGGAAATATAACACTTGATGGCCTTGACCACTGTTTGCAGTGACCGTTCCTGCTTGCCATTTGCCTGTGGGCGGTATGCTATCGTTGGCCTCTTCTTTTGCTTCAGCATACGATTAAATCGACGAAAGAATAATTTCCTGCGCACCAAATCTCTTTAAAACCCCTTTAATAAACGCTGCAGCGACATCTTGTGCGGATGTTGAATTCATAAGTACCAACACTTTGTACCCAGAAAAGACACAGGTGAAACATAACAAGACTTCGTTACCTTTATACGTTTTAGGTAGGGGAAGCGCAAAATCCATGGCCAGCACTTGAAAAGGTCTCGATGCAGCAATAATGCCGCTCGAGCGTCCCTCATACCTTGGTTTGCCTTGCGCGGTCGCACAATCTTCACAGGATGCTATAAAATTGTCAATTTGGGCGTACATGCCCAGCCAATAATATAGCTTTCTCAGACGTGCGTAAACCTTTGATGTACCTTGATCAGCCCTGCTTCCTGCTTCCGTTTGATATGCATGCAACACATCTTCACGTATTATATCCGAAACTACAATTCAAAGCGCTTCTTCTCCATCTGTCTTGCCAGTGGGGCAGTAGTATAGCACTCCAGTCGAATCCACCACGTAACCTATTGTGGCTAGTGCCACCTTATTTAGTGCACTCATGGATGCTAACATCTCTTCTTCTCCATTCAGATAAGCGATAAATTGGGCACACCATGCATCATTTTTTCTGTGCCGTGGCTATTCTTTTGAAACGCTCCGCTTGTGCTCGTACTGGCATTTGTTCGGTGGGTTCACCAGTTACTTTCTCCGTTACAGGAGGGGTAAAGTCGGGGAAAGGTATACCTCTTGGTGTCTCGTATAATCGAGACTGTGGTATCTCTTGCTGGGTACTCATATTTTGAGTGATTACAAATACCTGCTTCTGCTCTCCATCATCGACTGTCGGTTCAATAAGAGGTGTAGTGGTGTCGCCAATCTCATCCACAGTACGGTACAGCAACTCCGGGAGGGTATTCAGTGATCGCAAGTCTTCGCTTCCCTCCAATGACTTAATCTTCTCAGACGATAGATATACCATTGCTCTGTGCGTCAATAAGTCCACCGGTTGGTTGTACTTCCGTGCGTTGTGAATTAAACTGATAATGTTAAAATCTGCCAGCAATAATTTCACCCGATTCAACCACACAGCCAATGTCGCTTGATTTTTACCGCAGATCCCCATTGACTTGGCCAATCACAATACGAGAATCGCCGCATACAATCGCTTTTTGCACGTTATATCGTCTGGCAAATTCGACAGCACCAATAAAACCTTGGTATTCACTCTCATTGCTGTTAGCTCGGACTTAATACCATATTCGACTGCCAGTACTTCCCAAGTGGGTAATTTCCATAAAATACTCCCTAATTTCTCGTCTTTCAACTTCACCGCTCCATCGAAGGTCAGTACAAATCCAGAAAAAAACTTCTTATCCAACTCAGGGATGGGGCAGATCACTGGTATATTCTTTTGTGTCAGAGGTGCTATATCCTCTGATACATTATCAACGACCTTCCTGGATACAATAGTGCTGCTATGATAGCAGGTAGTCCACCTGCCTCGTGCTCTCCACGAACAATTTCTAATGCCCACAATGATGGCATCGCAGCGCATTGATTTAACCGCCCCGTTAAACTCTTAGAGGTGAACAACCACTTCATAGTGGAATATCGGGTGTATACAATAGCGTGCTGACCATAAAGAAAGTGACCTGTGTCGCTCAATGTCTTTAGCAGGGCCAGTTCTTCCTTTTACGCTCCCGTCTCAGCGTCTTTGAACGCCTTGCTGATGTACCGCACTGGGTATAAAATTTCATTATGGTCTTGACACACAGTTGCTTCAAACGCCCACATATTAGTGTATAATATAATCACCAAAGGTTTGTTTCGGTGTATGTGCCTCAGCAAAGAGGCTTCTACCAAACGCTGCTTCAGTATCTCAAATGATTTCATGGCTTGACCCATCTTGTAACGTAAGATCTGTGAGCTCCTAAAGAGATGCAGCAAACGTGGCGAAATGATCGAAGAACTGGTGATAATAAATCAAACTACCCAAAAATCACTCAATTTTTTTGATTGTTTGGATAAAGGCATTGATATTACCGATTCAAGATGCCAGGGGGCTGCTGAGACTTCTTGTTGTAATAGAGGAACTCCACACTTTTCTTCTCGAAGGAACTCTTAAGAAGACTAATCGTAATTCTCCAATACTGAAACGACTTTAGAAGGCATTCCAACACGGCAGATAACTCATTCCAATTGTTTGCAACGAACGTTACATCGTCAATATATGACCTCCGTCCAATGATTGGTGTAACCGATGAGCGTTCTGCAACTCCAAAATGGAATACATCGTCAGATAGACACAGGTATGTATCTTCTTGCGGCATGTCATGGATAACCTTCGCATCATCCAACTCGCTGTCGTCATAGCCTACTACTAGACAGGACATGTTTTGTTGCTCTACACGTCGCACCATTGTCCATAACGCATAATCAATCACCCGTTGGTATATTTTTTTGAGGGGCGTTCTTCAAACCCTGATGCATTCTCAACCATTCAAAATGCTCGAGAGGACAAATGAATGCAGTAGTCAAGCGTTCCCTTGCGGTCATCAACACTGACCAATATCCACTAGCGTTATCCATCGAGCGCAGTCACATGACGCTTTCAAAATCCGCCGACAAATCGTCTATAAATACACCATCAATGTTATCTGATTGACCAGACGATAATCAATGCACAATTAAATGTCTCTCTTGTTTTTCTTGAGGACCAGCACAATGGGTGAAGCCCCTGGGGACTGCGAATACCGAATGAGCTTAGCTTGTAACAACTCATATATTTTGCCCATCAAATGTGCTGGAACCCGGCGCGCCTTTTGTGCTACAGGTTTTGCTCCTTCCACATCCACATCGCATACAACGTTTCGTGCTGGTGGAGGCAGAGAATTCCCGGAGCTTATGAAACCCTCTTTGTACCTTTCCAATATCATTCGTAACAAATCTTCTTCTTGCTGGGTGGTTATCCCAGGCTCACCTATGTCCGCGTTTTTCATATCTACTGGGGCGATGGGGCCTGACTCAATCTCTGGAATCAACGCCGACTTTTCGGACATATCATCAACGACAAGTCCTTCATGTAGGTACACTTCGCAGTTCAAATGTGATTAATCCACGCGTTTTGGTGATATGCATCAATAGTTTACAGCGGGCGGCACATCCCATATGGATCGAATAGCTTGTACACTCTTCCAATTGATTTCTCGACTTTCAGTCTTTTGGACCTCCTCATACGTTTCCGTATAATGCTTTCCATTTAGTTCACTTTTGGTCAACAGCGTATGGGGTGTGTCTCCCCGTATAATACATAAGCCATCCTTTAAATGGTGACACCGGTTTTTACCATAACGTCGGTGCCCAGGATGACTAATGATCGGGGTACGAAGTCTGCAACCCATAATTCGTGCTCAAAACCACTGCAGAGTCTATACAAATTTTCACGATCGCCCCTCCATGCGCTCCAATGGACCATCGGATACACCAAGGAAGTTTGTGGGTTTCTTAAACATTTCAACTCCCACATTTAACTTTCGGGCTAAGTTCACATGCAGCAACGATATATTGGCTCCACTATCCATCATCGGTGAGAGTTCCATATCATCGACTGCGCCATGCACATGAGCTTGCATTGTGCTGTGCGTCGTTTCACCCTGGTCTCTGTACCAGCCTCGCCTCTCTCCTTCTCTTACATTCACCAGATTAACTTCTGCTTTCTGATATGGTGTGGCGTTGTCATCAATCACTTCCGCCGTATCTTCTACTTTTTCTTGATAGCTGTTTTCTTGTAGTTGGCTTCTGCTTTCCTTCGTGTTTGATTTATGCACGTCACCCACTGCATCCTTCTTTCCAGTCTCGGCAGTTTGAGTTCCTTCATATATATCATGCTGACCAGTCCCAATTGTTTTCTTTATATTTATTTTGTTTATTGATGATGGCGCTGGACATCTGTTTTAACGACCGCCCCTCTTCCATCGAAAGCATCCGCATCACACTATGGGCTTACCATATAATTGCTCAGACATCTCTTGCAGTGCGAGCTCTCCCGACTTCAACTGAGAGCGTAAATCTGCCATTTTTTCAATAAATGGTCGACAGTATTTGATACTGTGACCTTGCAAGTTACAGTGTTTGCACACCTGCCATTGCTAGCACATGTCCCGATCGGGCCCTTCTCCACCTCAGTGGGCACACACCATTACTGCCGATGGGTACTGGTTTGCTCCCGTCGGCCCGCGCACTGTTTTTTTGTTCCTGGGTTGTGCTTGAGCGTGACCCTTGTGTATTGCTTGACTCTCGGTCCACCCTATTCACTGCCGGAACAAATCCATCCCCTGCCCCTTCAGCTGATCTCCGACCACTTACTTTCTTCCCCGGGCGGAGTTGGCATGGCTCATACATCATCAACTTATGTTCGAGTTGTCGAAAGGGGTAAATCAGAACTGTATTTGTAAGGCACAGTCGTGAAGGCTCTCAAAAAATTGTCGAATATGATATCCAACTCTGTAGAAATCGCCCCTTCCACGAAAGCTAATTCCGACTCCCAATGCTGCGGCGTTTAGTCGATACAGATAATTTGACGCCAATTTGTAATGCTTCTGTGTTAACTTGTACTATGTCAGACGAGGGGGGGGGTCTTATCCACGCAGTACTTCTTCCTGAAACTCGTCAACAACAGAATGCAGTCATACTTAATGTTGGTGTCCAGTTGCTTGTACCACCACTTAGCTGGATTCACAATGTTATCGACAAACATTTCCAAGCGTTGTGTGGCATCCCACCCTATAATATTTGCAATAAGGAGGAATTTCGACAGCCACTTCGCGCATCTTCTGCCCCTCCTTTATCTCCATCGAACGTTTTGATGGACAGGTTTTGTAACACAGCTATTACTGGGCGTCCTGCCTCTTTTCACGTCGTGCCATCTCGAGCAGTGAGTTCGATGTCTGCATCTTCATCTGAATCTTCACTGGCAAATGATCGTTTAAACTGTTTGCGTGTGGAACCCCGTGTTGTACTTGGTGTTTTTGATACCGCTAGCGTCAAATACACATCCACCAGCTGCTCCAGACTTAGGTGTCCGTCTCGCATAAGTTTCATAACGATTATATGACCGTCTCGACTGCTTTAGGCTTGGGTGATGCTGACATCACTTCATCTGATGAAAACTCCAATTTGTTTTCGCAATCCTTCAAGTAGATTGCTTATTCTTCAGTATTCCTTCAACGTTATCCCGTTTCCACTCAATATCGTCGTCAACCAGCTCATGTAGAGATGGTCGCTTGGAATGTTTTTGTAGCACAACTGAAAACACATGATGGATAGGCGATATGGTACTATCTAACCCCCCATTTCGATACGTCATGATGGACGTTTGCCATTAATTTTCGGCTAACAATAAAGATACCATGAGCCCAATATCATCCGCTGTACGTTCCGGATCTAGCCCTAAGATATCCTCGAAGCTGTCTCGACGGTGGGCTTCATATACACACTTGTATAATAGTTCCTCAATGCTATCCACCGACTCTTCCAACGTCCCAAACGTTACAATATCAGATTCCATATGGAATCCGGGTTGTGCCTCCCGCACTTTCTGAATCTCATATAATGAAAACCAAGATGTTGAGTCACCCGGCATCTTTAAAATATGCTTTTGATACCGGGTCGTCTTGGCGCATGCCCCTGAGAATGTGTAGGTTCGATAGGCATCGTCTAGTGTGAACTGTAATTTGAATCGAAGTTGAGGCAGATACCGTGACCGCTCCTTCGCCCGACTCTCCAGCACGCCTCTTCGACATCTGGTTTGTATGCACTTGTCGTCTCAAGGTCCCGGGTCGCGGCACCAGTTGTCATAGAGTGTCTCAAAAATTTATAACTTGACTCCACTAAACAAACGAATCTCTCAAAAGTTTCTTCCCAGAAACTTAAACGTAGAGACCGACTGCAATGGGTTACCATTACATAAGTGATATTTTAATGTAAATATAACAGTTAATTTCATACTTGTGTGAAATTAAAAAAATATTGGATCATAAGTTATTATAATCCACCCTGAGAAAAAGATTCACATCCAAATATCGAATCTAAGAAGAGATCTACTAATAGTATTATTAGATCAGCTTTGTATTACATGTTTGTATGATTAGTTCAGATTTAATTATAGTTATTAACTCTAAACCTCTCATAATCTTAAACTTACCGTCTTGCAGCCACGTGCCTTGGATATATATATATACCCGAGGGACTATTTAATTAATTAAATAGTCCAACCTTATGTTTAATACTAATTAAACTATTGAGGAACAAATTACATTTGTTCCTAACCATTGCACACTTCCTCACTTGGAATTTACACAGTGTAAGCCTGTAACATCTAGCCTGTTACACCTGGTAGCACTTTGTGGTCTGTCTTAACGACCACTGTTCGTTCCGTTCCGCTAGTTAGCCAGCGGAACGAGGGTTTAAGAGCCGCTCGACCGATATGTCGACTGGCAGCGATCGTGAACGCTAGCGTTGGCTTGCGCAAGACTTAGTGAGAGAGGCTTTCCCTCACATTCCTCAACGTAATGTGGATACTGTGGTGAAGATGATGCGGACCATGGGGACCAACATCATCACCATCCTCCATGGTAAAACCTCGGAGGAAGCATTGGAAATGGTAAACCGTTTCAAATGGGTTTACATAGACTCCCAGGTTCGCTCAGCGACAATAATGTCGCGGTCGCCACCAACAGCGCCCATGGCGAGCGTTGGAGTAGTAAAGGCGCGGATACCGCCATTACTACTGAAGGGGGTGAAATCCTTCGTAGATGGTTCGCAGAGGTGGATGATGCCATCTCTGCGCAAAAAATTATGGACCCGCGTTCACAAGCTTATTTTGCGACTAGAAGCCTGGGCGGCCGTGCCAGGGCATGGGCAATGAGCCGAAGATCCACTGATGAATCTGCGTTCCTGGCTGATCAGGAATTGAAATCTGAGCTAAAGCTCAACTTCGAAGCTCCAGAAATGGAGATTAGTTGCCAAGCAGAGTTCATGGGGCTCCGGCAAGGTAAGCTGAGTTTTCAAGCTTACGCTCAGAAGATACAATATTTGTTATCAAATATTGTGTATGAGCCTATTCCCCCTGTCATGCAGGTCACTGACTACATGAAGGAAACGAATGACGGTCACATCAAGCAGAGCCTTTATCGGAACTCACGAAAGACTCTGAGGAATGCTATAGACCAAATCATCCGAGAAGAATTTAGCATGCGTATAGCGTCAACGCATGCTAGATTCAGTCAACAGCCTTTCCACTTTAACATGCCGCCGGTGTAGCATGTTAACCACTCTTCGAACAGACGAAGTTCACACTTCGTTCTACGACACCAAAAGCCGCGCCAGAGCACGGGCGGAGGAGGTGCAGAACCGATGGGCCTATAGGTTGCCGTTGCCTCGACCCCGAGGCAACCGAAGAATAAGAAGTTCCTTCGCTGCAATAGATGCGCGAAGATGGGCCATTATGCCCATGAGTGTATGGCTCTTCACGGCCGGCGCCACGCAGTCAGCTGACTGGCCAGTCCGCAGGTTGGTGACATGAACAGGTGCAACCCTCTGTTGATGCAAAAAACGGCAATAAAAACCAGTAGGGGCGGGGAGCCCTACTGGATGGGTTATCTCACATGCCGACATCGGGCATGTGAGGATAATAGCCCCAGCGGGACTATGTCCTGTCAAAAGGTGCAGGGTGAAGGGAAACCTATCATCCCCCGGAAGTTAAGCCGCATGGAAACGATGTCCCCATGCGCGCAGTGTTTGACACAGGAGCGTCAAACAATTTCGTTAGAACTGAGGTTCTAACGTCGTTGGATTTCATGGAGATTGACTATTCACGAAGTATGTTGTCAGTCCGGTTGGCAACATGTGCATCCGTGGCTATACCAAAGCGTGTGATTCGCACACGCTTCGAATTCGATGAACTGTCGTTCGAGGACGAATACATCGTCCGCGATCTAGACGACAAGTTCGATGTTATCTTGGGCATCATTGGATGTCCAAGCATAAACCAACGATCGACTGGGTAAACATGCCGATCGACTGCGGCGGACACACAGGATCTGATCACCCTGTGAGTAATCCGGCTGTATCTAATGATACAACCGCATCGTCAGACAGTCTGGTGGGTAGCGATGGCACCAACAGGTCTGATCTGACACTTTCAGCGGAAGGAACATCCGCTGATAAGAGTCCAGTGGGACTCGAACACGCAACAAAAGAGTCGTTGCGTGTTGGTAACGTGTGCAACACGGGTGACAAACATCCCCGTGTTGAATTAACCACGACCTACGACGGTCGTGTTGCGGAGAATTTATCCACACTGGGAAACACCCACCGTGAGAACAAAGGTACCGACACGGACGATAGTGATTCCCGTGTCGAAGACGAAGAACTCACGACTGAGAGCAGTCGTGAGCATGAAGAACCCATGGTAGACAGTGGTCACCATGTTGATAATGCCTTGCGCACGAGTGATAACAATCACAGTGCCGCAGAACAGCCAATAGTTCAGACGAGCGTGTCTGATAATGTGGCTGAGTCCGTCGAGACGATAAACGTCTTGACGCAGACAGAGACTGGATTAGCTACCCAGTCTCTAACACTCGATAATCCCACGAACTTAGGTTCGGAGGTGATGGCTCTTTCAGCCTTGAGCTGGTGAAATTCGTGAAGAATTTGCACGATGATCAGATCGATCAGCTCTGTGTTATCGTTGCAACAGACGATGTTTGGATATTCGTGAACGAATGCCTCCACACTGCAGGCAGATGACATTGGGAACGAGACCGTTCCCAATGAACAAACCAAAATTCAGCGCTTTAAAGCGCAGAAGTGGGAGTCGCTTAAAGCGACTTCCCCATACTATGAGGTACTTTGGGAATACGCTGACGTATTCCCAGAAGAAGTACCTTGCGATCTACCTAAAGATAAGGGAACTAAACATGAGATCGACTTCGTGCCTGGCACGAAGTACTGTTTCACGCGGCAATGGCCATTGCCGCGTGACCAGGTCAAGGCAATCGACGAGTTCTTTGAAAATCGTGGTAAGGCGGGACACGTGCTACCTCACCACACTTCAGTTCAACCTTCTGTGTGAAAAAGTCCACCGGAGGGTGTCGGATCGTTCATGCTTTTAACAAGCTGAACGCAGCCACGGTACCGGCACAGACGCCGATACCGTATAAGGATGTCATCATTGATGGCATGAGCGGGAGCACCGTCTTCAGTGTTCTCGATTTAAGGGATGGTTTCTACCAAATCCTAGTGCGTGAGAAGGATATCCCTCTCACGACCGTAAGCACTCCAAGCGGTATGCTTTGGAAGTGGCTTGTGATGCCACAGGGGCTACGAAATGCCCCTGCTACATCAATAGATGCGTCACGCATCTATTGCGCCCGGTGCGAGAATTCGCACCGAGCTACTGCGACGGCGTGTTTATCCACAGCAAGGCTGAACACGGTAAAATCGATGTAGATGTTCATAAAGAACATCTACATCGGGTGTTAGAGCTTATGCGTAAGCATAAGGCCTATGCCAATATAAAGAAGTGCACCTTCGGTGCCCCTGAGATACCCGTTCTTGACTGCTTTGTGGGCAACAACGGGGTGCGCCCTGATCCAGAGAAGCCAAACAATGTCAAGAAACTTCGAAAGTTCCTTGAGTTATCTACATACTTCTATTTGCACAAGTACTCGTGCAATTATGCCGGTTTAATTCGACCTCTTTCTCAATTACTTAAGAAAGATATCGAATGGCACTGGGATACCCAGTGCCAAAACGCGTTTGATGCAGTCAAGCGAAGCTTGACTGAAGCGCCTGTCTTGGCTATGGCCGATACATCGTTCAGAAGCAGGAAATGGAGCGCATCAAGGAAACCAAAGCTTTGGCGCAAATAAGAAAGTTTTTTATAGAATGGGTAATTGAAAAATTTTATGGCTTAGTGTGAAGTATGCAGAAGATATTTCAAGGGGCGATTGCGCTTCCTCGCTGTGGATATGATTCTTGGAAACTCAAAATATTCAACTGTTATATAGGACACAGACAGACACACGAGCCGCCAATTACAATTGTATTATGTGGTCTTTTCATTAGAGAAACTGGGCATTGACTGTCGGACATTTCATGGGTTAAAAATACTCACTAATAAATTTCTAGCTGAGCATCCGGATTTACCGCATAAACCTTCTTGTACCGATCAAAGAGTGTCAGTAATGCTGTCACATACTGTTTATGATACTTCTGAACATCGTCTTTAGTTGGATGCTCAATGCGGGGAAGGATCAACGGCTTGCCAACAACTGTAATGAGGTCAACATCGGCTTTTGGTAAGTAAAAGCACAATAGATTGCCAAAGAAAACTACACCAGGCAGCTTGAACTCGTTAAGCTTCAGCCGAAACTTCAGCAGGTATGGAAATGTATGGAACGTGTACTCCTCCCCAAATATATAGACCGGATAAACCTTGTAACCATACTGCAAGGCGAGTTTAATAAACCCAAACCGTTTTTTTATGTACACGCGGTGTTTTCCTCGATCATAGAGTGTTGCTTCTTCGAACCCGCCAGGAAGTAAGCACACATTCTGACCTGTGCGTAATACTTTCCGGAAAGAAGCTTTAGCCACACTTGCAAAGTCCATCCAGTTAATTAACTCTCTTATGATTGGAAAGTAAAATAAACTCTCTGCCACAAGCCAGCGACACTCTCCTTGAGCAAAACTCATGTGTTGCACTCCTCCAATAGACCACCCACACGAAAGTACACCGTGCGGGTGGAAGGCAAACAACGCGTGGTCATTTGGATCCACAAAAGGTGACATGTCGTTCTCTTCTACGGCCTTACTAGCAGCCTTATGCAAAATTCCTTCCCTCTCGTTATCTTCCGCCTTCTGTTTGGCCTCTTCTCGCTCATCAAACACCGTCACATTGAGACGAAAGTATGGGAAGTGGACAAATAGGTGGCGCATAAATTTCCGCATCCACGGCCATCCGTGCTCTGATGGCTTCGTTGTATAGTGGTATCCTTCGTAGAGTGCAGTGAAAATTAAAAAGAGCTGTACGTAAAGAGGAACCGGCGTCTCAGCATCGGTCACGACCCAGTGAGCAATATTCCAGAGCGACAGTCCCCACAGCAGTACAAATACTGCAATACCAATCACCCACATGGTAGCAATGAACCACATTAACAAGACACGGAGTACGCGACCTTTTACTGTCTGTAGCTCTGGCCTCGCGTCGTTGTTTCCCCATGCCGCCGTCCTTCCTGCTGCCGTGTGCCTCATCTCTATGAAAAACTTGTCCAGTGATTCGTCCTTTTTATCCCATCGAGCCTTCGTTTTCTTTCTTTCAAAAAAAAGGCATGAAGAATCAGTAAAAACGAGACTCCAAAAATAAAAATTATGGAAAGCTCCAGCACTGCGCGCATGATACAGTTGAGCGCAATCGTGACAGGCCGTCGCTACTTGCTGCTTACGGTAGCTGCGACAGGAATCTCCGCAGTCGGAGCCTTACAGCGTCTTCTTGCCATACTTCCATCCGATTCGCTGCCATGGACGTCGACGCTCTTGATCGCTGAGCTTCTAAACACGCGCATCAGTGCGGTGGTGGGTTTCCCTGACCATCACTCTTGATCTCGTTGATGAAATCTGATTTTTTTTGGAATCAGATTACACTCCATTTCTTTGTAGTTGTGATGTACCATACTTTCTTGTTATTAGCAAGCATAATGTTAGGTGTTCTGCGGCCGACGGAGCTACAGCAGACGAAGGAGACACTCATTCCCTTCGTGTTACTGCGTTGCCAATTGCTTGTGAGCACGATGAAGCCATTCGCTCAGGGATGGGGTGGCACGGAGATTGGACTACTTGTGGTCTGGCTTTCAGCTTTGGGAGTGCTCCGGGCGCTGTTAGCTCTTAGCCATGCTAGATTTCAATATGTACTGACAAGGCCCGTGACACAGTTGCAAGACTTGCAACGTATCGGAGCAGTACTTGCTGTCGTGTTTGTCGTGAACCTTGGGATGGCCACTACGTGCTCGCGGCTCGATCTTTTTTCGGAAAGAATTCCGTATGTTCCGTGGTTTGAAGCATCGTTGATGCTCCTCAAAACGATGGAGCTTGGCGTACAGGTCGGCTTTCACAGCTTGGATGTCAGCGCAGCGAATAGTTTGGAAGACGACGAGACAAGTTCAAGCTGTGGGGAGAACAATGAGTTTCATTTGTTGCTAGTACAGACGGTGCTCTTTGGATGCTATCTGGTGCTGTTGGTGGTGTACTATTTGTACGTCATAAGTGTGGATCACTTTCGTGTGAGCCTGTTCGACCTTATTTTATTTTTTAATGTCAAGAACGCCACGATGCGATTGCTGGAGAAGGTGAAGCACGTGAAGCTGTACCACCAAGTGGTTCTTGATCTTGATCACATGTTTCCAAATGCCACGCCAGAAGAGCTTCACAGCGCCGCCGACGATGTGTGCGTAATCTGTTTACAGTCCATGCCAACACAAGCGAAAAAGTTGCGCTGTGGACATCTTTTCCACAGACTGTGTCTTCGTCAGTGCCTTCAAAAAGCATCCACAACTGATTTTCTTGCTGGCCTGGATCCGCTGACTCGGATGACCAACGGACTAGCACTCGAGAGTCCACTGCGAGTTGGTGGAAGTGGTTTATCGAACTCGATTTCAATGCGCTGTCCAATTTGTCGAAAACACGTATGTGGGGACAAGTTCGCCGAAGCTTCGTCTGGCCAGTTGGAGGAAAACCACCATCGGCTTGGAGTAGAAGCTGTGGGACCTCGAGAGCAGCAACAAGTTGCCCCTACTACCCATCGACAGGAAACTGTTGATCCCATCGGCGCCGCATCCGAAGAAGTGCTTCGCTTTAGCAGTCCGTTTTACACTTTCCCCTATCAGATGCGTACTTTCTGGCTGACCGTATTTTGTTTTTTTTGATACAGCTGCATTTTTGTCGAATTATGTGCCATTTCCTAATTTTTCATTCGAGATTGTACGACATCGGACCCAACGAAATTTTGAGGTGACTCAAGAAATGTTGCAACAGATTTGGGATATTTTTCCTCAATATTCGCTCGAGGAGATTCGGACGGACCTTACTCAAACCCGGTCAGTGGAGCGCACAACGGAGCGTATATTAAGTGGCCGTCTCGATGAGCAGCGGATTGCGAGAGAACAACGTAACACGGTTCATATCGATATGGATACAAGCGGGGTGGTTGTTGACGCTGCTCTGGATCCGGGTGATGCATTACGGTGGGGTCTTTCAACCTTGGCTTCGACGTTGTCGCGTGCTACAAATATGCCGACACTTGCTCCCGCTGCGGCTTCTACTCTCAATGAAACAGAGTCAGCAACTACTAACCAACAGCTTATGCTGATAGCTCAGAGACACGACGGACGGCTACCTGAGGAGGTGTCAGACGTCGCCCAAATTGAATGACAAGATTACTGTATATACATACACCTTCGCTAATGCTACCTATTATTTCCAGTCTATCAATTTCTGTTCTTACGCTTGTCGACGCGCATTGGCGAGCATTTACCCTACCCCTCGAAATCCATAAGGGCAAAGTTCACCTCTGTAGGAGGAGGCATCTGACGGGTCAGACGGCTCGGTTTGCTCAACTGACTCGGCTGAGTCAACAGATCCAATTATACAGGAATTTTCACCCAAAACTCACAGATATGGATGACACTGTTTTTGCTATAGATCCGTATGTATCAAAAGTCTGTATAATACACTGTATTATTATTATAGATCCGTGTGTATCAAAACGTCTGTATAATACACTGTATTTACAGCATTAAAAATACATACGTATTTAACGTATTTTTTCTATTCGTGCTAGATAGACAGGTAAGGTTTGAAGTGTGTTGGAGTAAACGGCTTGTCTTAGTACATTTACCCTTTATAAGAATTACCTCTCTTAACTAATAAAGAAGCATTACCCTTGGTACTCTTTAAAGAATTAACACACAAGAGAATAAGTGGCATTGAATCCGCTACACTTGCACTTATATGTGCATATATACATTAAGTGTTAATGTTTCTACTGAGGTATAGGAACTCTACATGAATGTCTCTACAGACATAATGCTTAGTGTCCTTGATAAAAGTAAAATATAATTCTTTTTGCCTTCTTGCAAGCAAGTTCTTTCTCTACCTTCACTACTTCTACGCGCAACGTGCTATCACTTCAACAGGTTATGAGCCCAAGCTCCACCTCATCCGATTTTCCTCGCCTGACCGGGTCCGACAACTTTGACGTCTGGAAGACCCGGATTCAAGCATACCTCGACGGGAAAAATCTTCTCCGATTTATTGAAGACCCCAACTACGAACTCAACCCAGTCGTTGACGACGATGACGAAGACATGGTTTCAGACACCGACGATGATCCAGATTCGGATTCCAACTACGATGGCGAAAATGACTCGCAGGACGAAAATGTGGAACCGGATCAAGAACTGGACGACGATGAAGAAGATTTTGTTGCATCGACCGACGTCCGCCGACTCACCATCGAGGATTCGGCAGTTCAAGATGGAAACGACGATGTCTCTAAGCCTGCAACTCCTGTGCTCCCAGCTTCTGCTCAAGTTGAATCTTTTGGAACACTGAATGCCAGGAAGCTTGCCAAGGCAAGAGCAAAGGCAGCAAAGGCCAAGGCGCGAGCGAAGGCAAAGGCTAAAGCCAAAGCGAGAAACAAGATTCTTCTTGCTGCCGCTCAGACGCGTCGCTTGAATGCTCAAGTCAAGTCATTCTTGATGAAGACGCTTGACGATAAGCATATTAGAATTGTCAAGGATTTCGACAAGGCTTATGATATTTTTCAAGCCATATGCGATCGATACAAGGGCACCAAGGCTTACGGTGATCCCTACGGCATTATGAACTACCTGTACAATGCTCGTTACCAGGAAGGTGATGACATGACAGAGTTCATTCTCAAGTACGAAGACGCCATGAGCGGTCTTAATACCGTACTGAACAACAGTTTTGACGATAATGTCTTCTCTGTGTTCCTCTTCAACGCGATGCCTGCATCGTGGGAGAGTGAGATGCGCATTTGGCGCGGAAACCGTGAAATATTGCCTCTTCGAGAGCTTAAGAGTAACTTGGAGTCCCATGTGACCAAGAAACTCGCGCAAGAGAGATTCGCGCTATCCCGGGGTACACCCGAAAGTATTGAAACCCAGAATGAACGTGCTCTGGTATCAAATGCTCCTGTTGCAAGTGCTCAAGCCCTTGTGGGTTCGAACACTGACAGTCAACGCATATGCTCGTACTGTGATCGCTCAAACCACACGATGGCTACGTGCCGAGTGTTGGTGAAGCACATGTCGATTGGTCAGGTAAAACCAAACACGGCTATCCCTACCAACTTCAAGTTGCCGAGCAATAACATGAGCATCCGACGCAACTCGACCAATGTTCACAGCAATCGTCAGCACCCATACTCGCGTGGCACCAACCGCAACGGTAACGGGGGCAGTCGTAATTTTGGTCAGCGTGAATACGGTCAAGGCAACCGCAATTCCGGTCGTGGAAACAGCCAAGGTAATTCCGGCTACAACCCACAGCGCACCTTCAATGGTAGCAGTGATGCTTACAACAATGGTAACGGTGGCTACAATGGTGGAAACAGCAATTTCAACCAAGACAACAACAGGTACCATCAGTCCCGTCACAATAACAGCGCGATGATTGCCATTACCGCCGCCACAGTGTCGACGTTCGGTTTGACAGCCAAAATGACTTCCACGGATGTTGATCCGGTCTGGACTATCGACTCTGGTTGTACGCGCCACGTGACGTATAACCAAGCGTGGTTCACAACGACAACGCCTTACACAGGCTGGATCACTGTGGGTGGGAAGAACCAAATCCCGATCCTTGCGATTGGTGATATCTCCCTCAAGGTCATTGATTCCAAGGGACGACCTCAGACGCTCATGCTGCGCAACGTCCTCTACGCGCCCGAAATCAAGTTCAATTTGTTTTCGGTGCGTGCGGCTGTGAAGGAAGACTTTCGCTTTTCTTTTAATCGCATGCAATGCGCGATTAATACGAGCCAACATTTTAGCGTGAAGGCCAAAATTGCCACGCATGCCGACTTGTACCAATTCATGGCAAGTCCGAAGTCGACATCCACCAGTAACCCGACGGCTCTGATCACCCTTCATGGTAAGTCAGCCATTTTACGTTTACATAAACGAATGGGTCATCCTAACTTTCGTATATTACAGGCTTTGCCTAAGAATGAAGCGATCATCGATCATGAACTCGATGGAGTAGGATCGCAACTAGATATTACATGTTCTTCATGCTCACTAGCAAAGTCACACCGTCAACCATTTAATCTAAATAAAATCGTTGAACGTGCAAAATTTCCTCTTGAAAAGGTTCATAGTGATATATGTGGTCCAATGCCGACACCAAGTCTAACCGGTTGTCGCTATTTTCTAATCTTTATTGATGACTGTACGCGTTTCGCAGTCACATATATTATCAAAGTTCGTTCAGAATTATATGAATGCTACGAAGACTTTCGCCGCAAGGCGCTTAATGTTTTTCGCTCTGATGTTCACACTATCCAATATACGTCCATTAATTATGACCCTGAAATTAAAACTCTTCAAGCTGACAATGCGAAAGAGTATGAAAAACTTGGTCGAACGTTGTGGGAAAAATACGGAACCAAAACGCAATTTACAATGGCATACACACCCGAACAGAATGGAGTAGCAGAACGAAGAATGCGTACCTATATGGAACGCGTTCGAGCTACCCTATTTGATGGAAAATTACCTCGTGAATTATGGGCTGAATGCGTTCGCCACATTACCGACCTGGTGAACATGACCCCCAGCTCTGTTACGAATAACAAAACGCCTTTTGAGCTTTGGTATGACAAGAAACCTTCCGTCATGAACCTCCGTGTTTTTGGATGCAAAGCTTTTGTCCACGTCCCAGAAACACATCGGGACAAGCTAGATCCACGTGCTACTATATGCATGTATCTCGGTCTACCAGACCATAAGCGTGGTTTTCGACTACTTGATGTTTCCACTGGCAAGATTATCTACAGCCGTGATGTTACCTTTGACGAAACCGTATTCCCCTCCTTGACATTTTTGCCAACAGAATCAGGATTAGATAGATCAAATCGATCAGCAGAGCTAGAACAGCCTAATAGGGATGAAACTTCCCCAAATACGGATCGTATTATATTGCCTACGACACCGTATAATGTAACTCATCAACCTACAGAGAATGTTGCATCTAAGCCGGCGAATACATCACTATACTTGCCATCCTTGGCTGATGCTTTGCACCGAAACGAGCAAACATATAGTTTTATTACACAACCATCCCAACGAGGCACCAAGCGCAAGTTTGATGACATAGATCAACTAAATGACGTTCCCCTTGAAAAATCCGTTCCTCTTTTAAATAGTTTTGAGGATATTGCAGACGAACATCGTCGGGTCAATCTCATTTACACTCTACTAGCTATTCGCTATATTGCCGAGCCGCGTACATTCCGCGAAGCTATGACATCTTCTCATGCTGAAGACTGGTTCAATGCTGCTCAATCCGAGATCAAGTCTCATGATGATAACGGCACATGGACACTTGTCCCCCGACCATCAGGAAGGAAAGTACTCCGAAACCGATGGGTCTGGGTTGTCAAATACAACGGCAACGGCGAAGTAGATCGATTTAAAGCTCGATTAGTAATAAAAGGTTTTCTCCAACAGTTTGGTATTGACTACACAGAAATTTTTGCCCCTGTGCTACGAATGGAAGTCCTTCGTCTTCTTCTTACTATAGCAGCAATACTTAACTATGAAATTCACCAAATGGATGTGAAGACTGCTTTTCTCAATGGTTTTCTTGATGAAGAAATTTATATGGAGCAACCTGAAGGATTTACAATCCCAGGAAAAGAGCATTTGGTGTGCAAGCTCAAGAAGAGCTTGTATGGACTCAAACAGGCACCCCGTGTGTGGTATCAAACCCTCGCGAAATTCCTGGAGAGCATCAAATTCCGACGTCTCATCAAAGATCGATGTGTCTTTGTCGGATCGCTCCATAATCAGACATGCTATATTGCAGTCTATGTTGACGATCTACTGATCATCGCTCCAACACCTGCCCTCGTCAATGAAATCAAATCTGCCCTGAAGCAGCGTTTCAATATGACAGATTTAGGGGAGGTGAAGTACTTGCTCGGTTGGTCCATAGAGCGGAACCGCAAAGACCGAACAATCTTCATCCACCAAGAGAAATATACTACTAAGGTCCTGGATCGATTTAAAAACATTGTGACGTACCCCGTCACTACACCAGTTGACCGCAGCATAAAACTGTCTAGTGCCATGAGCCCTCAAACAGAAGCTGAAAGAAATATGATGAAAGACATTCCATATCGCGAGGCAGTCGGCAGCCTCATGTATCTTATGATAGGCACTCGCCCTGACCTTGCATACTACATGAGAGAAGTAAGTCAATACCTTTCCAACCCTGGAGAAGAACACTGGAAAGCAGTAGTTCGAGGTTTCAGATACCTGCATGGCACAACAAGCCACGGACTAACTCTGGGTGGAACCATCCAGCAGACTACCCGTCAACTCACGGACAGTCTTACCGCTTTTTCAGACTCTGACTATGCGAGCTGCTCAGATACTCGACGATCTATAGGTGGTTTTGTGACAATGATCGGTAAAAGTCCGATATCGTGGCTTTCTCGAAAACATCATACTGTGGTTCTATCCACAACGGAAGCTGAGTATATTGCACTCTGTCATTGCATGCAGGAAGTAATATTTCTAAAGACCCTGCTAATTGAACTTGGATTTCAATCCACAAAACCAACAATAATTCACGAAGACAACCAAAGTTGCATTAAACTTGCAAATAATCCTGAACTACTTGGTAGATCTAAGCATATCGATATACGCTATCACTTTGTACAAGAAAAAGTAGAACAACAACAGTATACTATAACGTATTGCAATACAAAGGACATGATAGCTGATATTTTTACCAAGACACTTCCAAAGCCTCAATTCCTTTATTTAAGAAATAAACTTGGGACAGAATGTCTAAGCAATCATACAAACCAGACAACCAATTTTTTTAAGGTTTTCCTACGCAATCTATGTGAGGTTTTCCCTGGTTTCCTAACCAAATTTGAAATACTTAATCAAAAATGAAAAGCTTGAATTGCTTGAGGTTTTCCTACGCAAGCTATGCGAGGTTTTCCCTGGTTTACTAACCAAATTTGACATACATAAATAAAATGACAAATTTGAACAGCTTAATGTTTTCCTATGCAAACTATGTGAGGTTTCCCTGGTTTACTAACCAAATTTGATATACTTAAATAAAATAAAAGCTGAACAGCTTAAAGTTTTCCTGGCTTACACGCCGAATCTGACATATTTAAATATTGAGGGATATTATTGATATTAATTATATTAAAACTTCCGCCTTATAATGGCTACTATTGTGACCCGTGGATTTAGTACTGCTCAAACAATTCTAGCTAACACGGATCCGGATTTATGACTTAGAACTGATTACACAGTCTAATGATGCGATTACCCTCAGTTATCTTCTTCATTCTATATTAACGTATAACCCACATGAACAACTGTCAAATTTAGTTTACAAAAATGTACTCATCCAATCCAGTGGGGCTGTTGGAGTAAACGGCTTTTCTTAGTACATTTACCCTTTATAAGAATTACCTCTCTTAACTAATAAAAAAGCATTACCCTTGATACTCTGTGAAGAATTAACACACAAGAGAATAAGTGGCATTGAATCCGCTACACTTGCACTTATATGTGCATATATACATTAAGTGCTAATGTTTCTACTGAGGTATAGGAACTCTACATGAATGTCTCTACAGACATAATGCTTAGTGTCAATGATAAAAGTAATATATAATTCTTTTTGCCTCCTTACGAGCAAGTTCTTCCTCTACCGTCTCTACCTTTACGCGCAACGTGCTATCACTTCAACAAAGTGTAAACCCATTCTACACCCCTAGGCACCCTAAACTAGCGTAGAAATAGCTTTTATAGAGTATTAAGCCTAATTATTACAAGAGGTAAGATGAAATGATAAACACATATATTGTGCGTTTCAAATGAATTGCGAGTATAATTCTGTCAGCAAATTATTGTTCGGTTTATCACAAAATTCGAATTTTACCACAATTAAGCGTTGGTAAAATTTGCATATGGCGGCTGTAACTCCACAGCTAAATCCGTTGGCTAAATACACAAAATTTGCTTACGACCAAGCCTTGAACAGGTGCTGAATGCTGCTTGCTAAAATGCTTAATTACGCGGTTAAACTTTGATCGCATTCGGTTCGAATCGGCCACGTCAATAATGAGATTTCGATCGCCATAATACATGACTTTTCCCATTGTGCGCAGCGCTGCCGCCGCCAGATGCATCTCTACCGGCTTACCGAAGGTAGACTCAGCCATATTTTCGTGGACTTTGCTAAGCTGCTAAAGAATAAAAAGTTATCCTCGCCATCTGACGAGTCTGAGGTACTCTCCTCCTCTTCTGTATCCGTCTGTAACTGGTAAAAAGACAAGTACATTTCTCCGGGCGTGTTTTATTCTTTGGTCCAAAACACCCACTTTTGGTGCTAGGGCCGACGCCCATTTTGTTATTCCACACTCGTCCATGGCTATCCACCAGCACCACGACATCTCCATAGCTCACCGGCGTTCCCACTCCCAGTCCACTACGTGGTTTAAACGTCGACGGTTTAAACTGTTTTGCTCCACACGGAGCAATAGGTGAGATACATGCCAGTTCGTCCTGCTTCTGCGGGTTTTTGGATGCTAAAACCCTTTTGCTTCCTTCAAATGTGCCCACGTAACCTCCCTCGTCCCGTGCTCCTGCGTATTTGCTACGTGCAAATAGTCGTAAAGTGTCGCCATATCGTACTGCGACATGGGGCGGTGAGCTCTTGGAAATTGTGTCCAAAGGCACAGAGCCATGTACCGCTAAACTCTGCGGGTGGCAGAATAGCATTTTTATGAGTGCAGGAGGCGTGCGTGTGGCGGCACGTGGCCGATTTTCCACCGTTTTCTTGGGTACAGACGGTATATCTATGAAGCTACCGCTGGTTTCTCCACTGCTGAATTAGATTGCCTGAAAGCGCCCAATACGTATGCTTGTCCGTGCTAACACGTGCTGTTAGCCGAAAAAAGTAGATCTTCGTTGAGCATTGCGTGGGACTTATCGACAAATTTTTAAGCTCTCGTTTAAAATTATCGCCGCATATTTAGCTGCAGCGTCCGTGTTCACTCGTATATTCTGGTAATTCCTGCTGTTTACGTGGGTATTGTAGCCGGGGCATTAGCATTTTTAGTGGAAGTCTTTTTATGCTGGTGAACGGCAAATTAGTCCGGCAAATGTCGATAAAAATCATTCACAGGACTTTCTCGGTAATTGGAACTTCACAGTGGTGCTTCCGAATCTGAACGACTTGAAACTTCTGCGAGTGCTACTAACTCAACGCCGTTGGCGACATTAGTTCCTCCAGCTCTTCTAGTTGCCGAAAACGGGGATGCAGCTAAATCTTTGAAGCGCTATGAGACCACGATGGACTGGAGAAAAGAAATGATGGCCGACTTTATCTTGTCCATGCAGCAAACGCATTACGATGCAATCAAAGCGTACGTCGGCGATTGTCATCACTTTGGAAAATATTTATGTTAACTAACTAACGTACATGTTTGCAACCTTCTTTCAGAACTTATCCGCAGTTTCTCCACAAACACAACAAGCTTGGACATCCTCTTTACTTCGAGAAAATCGGAGTAAAGAGGATGTCCAAGCTTGTTCTCCACGTACTGTATGAATAGCCGTCAGGATAAGCTTGCGTTAATAGTCGAACGTAAACAAATTATTTTGCAGCGAGGACGAGACCGTCATTCTGATGCAGCCTCTCGGGACCGTGACGAGCGTAATGTACCGCCCAATGGTCTCACTTCGCTCATCACGCCGGCGTCCCAAGCCAGATGAAGAAGGAAGCAGCAATAGCTCTAGTCGCGGTGGAATCAATACTGGCTTTCGTCGCTGCCTTAGTGTCTGCTCCGTAAAACCGGGAGATACTTGTATGTTTTTCTCAATATATTCCACCAGACGACGACAACTGTCGTAGTAGTAGTCCCCGCTAACATCATTAGTTTCTCTTGCTGTCTGCGTTGACACCCCTTGCTATAAGCTCTTACATACGGAGCTTACAGTCATCTTCACGACTTCCTTCAGTGATCGGGTGTAGTTGCTCTACGGCGGAGCCTGCACCTTGCGACTTAGAGTGGCAGTAAGATTCTGTCTTAAAAAATCAGCAAGACTTTGCTGCTATTAATAGACGGTATATTTATGGAAGAGTGAGATATTAAAAAGCAAAATTGCATGGTAGAGTGCTCGCCAAAACGTTGTCAGGGGCTGGAAAATGCTGGATTGGCGGCTGGTCACCCGCCTATCCTTCAACGCTTGGCCTAAATCGTTTGTGTGGGCGACATAATTCGTGTTGTTTAGACATCTTAAATCCACGTTTGTAAGAATTGTCAGCGCAGTTCTTTGACCACATGTCACATACAATGGATCGAAGATTAAGGTGATTTCCGCCAAAATTTTTATCCAAAAAATGCACACTTGTCGAGCCCAAGTGGGTCAACGTGCTTGTCGGATTGCTGCTTTATCTATCACGTTTAGTACGTGGATCTACTTTGCATAGTCGGCAGGCTAAAGTTGTTGTAGCATTAGAAAAACACCCACATTCTTTCTAATATTTTTTTCATGTTGTTCACTGATCTTCACTCCATATTACTCACATCCTCCACCACAAGGTACCGTTATCGAGACGCCAAACGGTTCGCGAGGGTCGAAAAGGCGAAATAGCGTGCTACATCAGGGGGAAGCTAGCGAAATAGAAATATAATTATTGCACCCAGCAGTCCCTGATCCTTCGGACATAGTGAGAATGACTGTGTAAACTCCTGCAGCAGTGAGGGAACCGCACCAGCTTTGAGATACATACAACGTCGTCCAGAACTGGATACCAGCGACCAAGAAAACAAACCCGATAGGCCGATTACAATGTACACGTACACTTTGTGTTGAAGCAACAGCAACAGGTTGCTCCATTTCGATGACTTTTGGTCCTTCACAAGCAGATTCAGCGTAGCCATCCAATGCGCTACTGTTTCTTGTGTGAGTCATCAAAACACATCCGTCCTCATCATACAAAGTCGTCAGCCTTAGCTTACAGCTGGTATCCTCGTTTTCGTCAGCGTCCACGATGACGATGGAGCACTGCCGAGTCGAGCGCAGTCGAAAGTGTTCCGTTGGAACGAGAAAAAAAACAGAACGAATAATGGCAGAATAAGCACAAACTGTGACAAGAATAGCCAGCGCCAGCAGTAAATACCGCGGCAGGGTCACATTAATGTGTCGCCCCTTCTGTCAGACGCTGCGCTAACACCCGATGCAGCGTTTGATAAAGTTTTTAATATACTGTGAGCTGAAGAAATTGCCACCTCTTTATTTATTGAAGACAACCAAATGATGAATGATCCGTCGAAGTAACCAAACGTGATGCCGAAGGCACAGCACCTTGCAAGTAATTCATCAAGGTGCCACGCTTACCTTTTGGAGCGTAATCGTGAACCCATAGCGGCGAGTACACGAAACTGAACGCTTGTGTCAAGCTGACACAGCCACGCAATGAGATGAGGAGCACTTTGGAGTACCAAACCGAAGTGGGAGTGCATGCGAGACCGAGTACCGCCGGTTGTTGACCACGATGTTGAGTCACTACCGCAAACGCGGCCGCATCTTTAAACCCGATTGTAGCACGAAACTTGCTGGTCGATGCACCTATCTGACAGCCTCCCAGTGGATGAAGTGCTGCTGCATTGAACACGCCGTTTCCATCAGAATCCGGTAATGAGAACATAACTGACAACAAAAGCATCCCGAGCTTCATCATGCATATCTGCATGGGCATCTCTACTGAGTGCCGATCAAACCCCACGCCCGTTCTTTGCGGTTCCAACATGGTACTTACTCGGTTGGTTTATCCTAAAATTTGTATGCTGTACGAGTGCCGAATTTGTTTTTTTTGCCAAATCCCCATTTAATTTTGGATGCACGCCTAATATGGGTTTGCCAGAATACCTATTTTCCATTAAATTAGGTAGATAGGTAGTTCTACCCACTTTTAAGAGGCCTGGGTATAGTACGTGCCAAAATAATGCGCTGGATCGAACGGACAGACGGACAATATTCTTGTTGTAAATTGTAGTCTATTTAGTCTTAACTACTATTAGCTACTTTAAATGTTTGGACTGCCTGAGTTATACTCTCTCCTCCTGTTGTCGACCACGACATATCAGTAGTTAGTGCGGTCGGACGCGGGTTCAGATTTCCATCAATCTTCAGCAAACACGCCAGGCATATCTGGAGTTGCATACCTTGTATTCGTTGGTTCGACCTTCGTTTCTTGAACGCTGCAACTGCTCTTATTTGCTACATCATCCTAGTTCATATAAACTCCGTATATTTGATTCTATTCCTGCTGTTGAAACACCACTAAGTTTTGTACTCGCCATATCCAGGCAAAGCCAATTGAGAAAATGGCCCACCACGAACGAGGAACTTGCTTCAGACACTCATCCGCTTGTTTATCACACCTGTTTCTTACGTGTAACTTGAACTTTGGTGATGTCGGTGGGGCTCTTTGTCTAGCAATCATTTTCTTTAAGGAAACCACTATATCCATCGGAACCACCCATCCGTGCCAATAACTGATAAGACGGGCCCAAAAAGACATGACCCGCTTACACCCCCACAAAATATGTCTGGCCCTTTCCCCTGTGCCTTGCACTCCTTGTCGAGGCGGCAGGCGTTATCAACCTCCTATCCTGGGTAGTAGTCATTCAACTGGTGCGTCGCTGCCCGATACACTGCCCATGTTTGATAGTCTGTCAGCATGTGTCCATGATACCACAATTCTTGTATTGAATGTTCTCGGGCTTCCCGTCCCCAAGCCTTTCGTTCATTTTTCTTAGCCCAGTTTGTCAGAACTCCTTGTAATAATTTAAAATGTCAACTTACATGCAATTAAATCTTCAACAACAAATTACCTTGCGCGAAGAATCGCAGAATCGATCGGGACTGTCCTTTAGGACGCGATGCTGCTTCGAAGAGATGTAAGGTTCTACGATCATTGTCTGTGCCCCGGAGAGAGGCATGTTAAGATGGTTGCTTAAATGCTGTGATGCTAGAACTGTACCAGGAAATACGGCTGTTTTGAAACGTAAGCGACGTACTTCGTCAGGGGTGTGTATCGGATGCCGTCATAATTTCTTTCATTCCAGCTCACAAGATCGATTACCGCCTAAACTTGTGCGTTGGCAAAGCGCGCGGCTTTGCTAACGAACACTGACGTTTTTTTACGCTAAACACACGCCGAAGAGGACGGTAGGTTTCTGATCCTACAGCTTGTGGGCCTGCATCAGGTTCGTTCAGCACCCTAGCAAATGACTGTCTCGCGATCTTCACTCAAATGGGTACACTGCTGTAACGGGTATACGTATACCCGATCGATAGTACGTCGGTAACATTTGTGATATGTTGTGTATGTTGAGACATTAAATGAATACTGTTTTACAACCTACTAGTACTGGTATCACTATACAGTCACACCTCCTTATGTGGCGCACTCACGACTCATTTAATAAGTGGCCACCATTAAGGCATGAGCGCCAGACAACTTACGCTGTACAAAAAGAAGCAAGCGCAGCTCCACGTGGAGCAAAATCCACTAATTAAAAAGTGGGCACTTCAAGAATGGCTTTCTTCGATGTTTGGGGTGCGTGTGGAAGAATATAATCGTACACGCAAAGTATTGGAAAAGGCGAGTGCAAAATTACAGAAACTATTGGATCGAGTGACTACTGAAAGCTGAATCGTCGGCAACGATTCGGACATAAGAGACTAAGTCAGCTCGTAAATTTTTAAATTAGTCTCTTGTTTTTTCTTCTATACACTGCCAAGCGACGTTCGCAGATCCTCATAGTAGGCAACGGTACGATCCAATCACCCCTTCCAATTTTTTTCCTTTAGCAAATTCACATGCAGCTCTAGGTGGAGCGATTAAAAAGTGACGAGATTTTATCCAAACTTAACTCTGCAAGGCGACGGCGATGGCAATGACCAAGACCCAAAAAACACACAGCCATAACGTTGATGGAGTTCCGGTATGTCGTCGAAATTCTTCCGCAAATCAAGTAACTGAAAAATGAAATACGCGATGCGTCGCCAACATGTAGTGTAATAAAAAATTGAGCCGACACGAAGTTGTAAGTACTAGCTGCTGTGTGTGGTAGCGGCAGAGCGTCGTGCCATATTTCGTGCTCAATCCAGCAACGCATTTCATTCCGCAGCAAGTCGGCGACGCCGAGATTCCCTTCGATAAATTGCACTTCGGTCTTTGGTCGATCCCCACTCTTTTGTCCATCCTTGGAGAAGGAAATGTACCGCTCTACGACGTCTCCCGGCATTTCTGAGCAATTTCGACCCCCACATACCTGGATAAATTGCGTTTTTTGTCCACTCCACAAGATCGCCACCTCTGCCACATGCTAAATCTAGCACTCGATCGCCCTCCCGTTGCGAGTATTCACTAATTAAGATCGATTTTTCCCATTGTTCAGGGCACGCATATGAAACAGCAAACTCTCAGCTCGATTATTCTGATCGCGTCGTTGCTGCTGATTATAAAACGCTTCCGCCGCATCGTGATCTTTCTCCCGCGCGTTTTCTTCGTCACCATCTTTCGGCATGAGCTCATACGACCACTTCGAACCTTTTCCTGTGTCTTTCATCAGTGACATTCGGTCCAAAGACGACACTAAGTTTGAAATGCGCATGGTCTTGGACGTGTTTTGTGCCATCAGTGCACGTGGAGACGCGGTATCTGCAATTAAAAACAATTAATTCCTCCACCTTAAGTATTACCGTATCTCACCACCACCCATATATGGCGTTTCTATATCTGGACCACTCGAATTTTTTGGGGTGCTGATATTAGATGCAGGATTTGAGCCAGTTAGGAGAGTTCTCATATGGAGGTGTGACTGTAACCTCACCCAAACGTAAGTAAGTACTTCATCTGTCCAGAAATACATGTATAAGGCCGTACCAACAGTTAAGCGTACCGACCTCGGTTGGTGCAGTGGTTAAGGCCCTGCCCCCGGGACCGGGAGATTGCGGGTTCGAGTCCCACTAGGGACAAAAACCCGAAGTCGAACCAACTTGGTTGGATTCAAAAGTATAATGAGAAGCATTCAACCAACAGTTAAGCGTGTCCAGGAAGATAAGGCCGAATTGGTTTTAAGCTCGATTTCATATATAAATTCAAAGATATTCCGCTAAGTCCGAATGTTGGTTCAATTAAAAATGCAAATAAGTGCGATGTTTTGCGCGAGCGGCGCGACGAATTCCACATCAACGCGTAGTTTCGGTCACTGCGACCACTCGCACCATTTTTAATTGTGCCTACCTCCAACTTGGCGCGGGCTCATGCCCAAAAACGACGTATCTAGCGCTGAGAAAGTCAAATTTTAGAGTAAGATCCTTTGTAACAGGCTAGCTATTACAGGCGTACATTGTTGGATTGGAAGTGAGGAAGCGTGCAATTGGTTAGAAACAAATGTAATTATTTTCTCGATAGTTTAATCAAGATTAAACTTAGAGTTGGACTGTTTAATTGATTAAATAGTCCCTTACTTATATATATGAATATATACCTAGGACACCTGGCTTCAAGACGGTAAGTTTAAGAGTGAATATATTTATGAGTGGTTAAGAGCTAACTACTATAATTAGATCTAGACTAATCGTATAAGCATGTAATGTAATACTGATCTAATAATGCTCTTATTATTAGACCTCTTCTTAGATTCTATATTTGTATCAGAATCTGCTCCCAGGGTGGATTATAATAACTTATAATCCAATATTCACATTTCAGACAGCAAGTCTGAAATTGAACTGTGATATTTCAACTTAAATATCACCGTTGTAATGGTACCCCATTACATCACCCCCCACTCAAGGTGGTTGGCCAATAATATTATGTAATATTGGCCAATCGAATGGTGGTTGTTGTTGGTCATAACAATATTTTGATTACAACCATTAACGACCAGAAGAATTCAATGGTCGAGACACGCGGCGGCGCTCTTAAGATCGCTGCTGAAACCACTAATACAGCATCCACATCTGCATCACGTGCAGAGATGCCAACATCAAATGCCGACGCTGCTAATGTAGCGTCAGAGGGGAAGCCGAGACCCCATTGTCTCTTGTAATAGATGCTGCGGAAGCAGTTTCTAAGAGGGAACGTGAAGATGTCGCTATCGCGACATCTAGAACGCTCTCACCTGCCGAATGGCGGGTGGCGAAGAAGTGTTCGTCAGTCTTCGGAGACTCTTCGGACTCCGAAGAAGAGGATGAGGACGTCACCGTCCTCCGCAATGAATCTAGCGAGCTTACGCTCGCTAGAATTTCTTCGCCGAAAAGTGAAGGCGAGGTGGATTCTGACGCTGTCGATTACGACAGCGACAATTCCGTCTTACGATGGTAGAAGGAGCGGAGAGCTCCTCCTGGACCTCGTCTCTCGCCTGCCATAAAACAACGTTCAGAAGTGGCTTACGCCACTTCTGGTTCGTCTTGTCGTACGGATCCACATGTTCCGTACAAAGTGGGGTTTTGGATCCCAGCATGGACGCTAATGCCCGGCAGTGGCGGGTATACCAAGCGCGATTGTCAATGCCCGTTGTTTGACATCAACGCGCTTGATGATTGCGAAGACATTCGCAATCGCCACTTCGATTGGAGTACCGACGATAGACGTCGGTACTTTATCGACCGTTTCTTTCAGGATCGTTACTATACCAGTCGAAAAGGGTCGCGTAAGAACAGGGACGATAAACACGCCCGGACGCAAAGTTGGAATGCCTTTGTTGAGAGCTACAGCAAAGGTCCCGACGATTACATGAAGCGAGTTCACGTACGGGGGAAATGGAGTTTATCCATTGTACCTGCGCCAAAGAAGGGATTTTTTGCGGAGTTCCTTCTCACATGACTTGCCCTTGTTATCCCAAGGGAGCTCCTCGTCTGAGCGAAAAGGAGCTGCGAGGGTACCGAGGCTACTCAGTACCCGCTACGATTAAGTGCCAAATTAATGCCCTTAATGTATCAGCACCTGGTGCTGATACCTTCCACTCATCAACACCTAGTGTTGATGCTTCGTACAATTTTGAGGAGAAGTGTCCTTCTCAATCTCCTTCAGGAGGTCAGGGGCATCCGCCCTCAGAACCTCAATCGGTTCCCAAGAGTTTGACGCTTGGGAATACCCCAACCAACGTACCAACTACTCGGTACACTGCTTCTTCTTATAGGGAACCGAGCGCTTCGCAATCAAGCGCTCGAGAATATAGCGCTTATTCCCCTGATTATGAATCTGGGTAGGCGGGGGCTGGTGATTCCCTCGCCGTCGTTGTTGCAGAGCATGGTTCACAGCTCCGCAAGCTCGAGAGGCACTGCTCTGAGCTGAGCGGCGTTATATCTCACTCTTTGAGGACATATCGTTCCCTTCATGAAGGGTTTCACGACATATTGGGCGCTCACGTTGCCCTTCAGCAGAAGAACGATCTTCTGCTGGTCGAACCTGATCGGCAAAAGGCGTAATTGAGAATCTCCGGTCTTCCCACAATCAATTGAAAACCGATTACAAGTCTCTTTTGGGAGACTTGAAGAAGCACGGCATTCGCCGTGGGGATGCGTCTCGACCGAAGACGTAGACGAAAGGTACGACTTGAGCCTCCCACCGTTAAACGTTGGGTGAAGGCGCATGGCCGCGGGAATGTCTTATGTATAGGTGTAATGGGGTGCCATTACATAAGTGATATTTAAGTTTAAATATCACAGTTCAATTTCAGACTTAACGTCTGAAATGCGAATATTGGATTATAAGTTGTTATAACCCACCTTGAGAACAGATGCATATATAATTATCGAATTTAACAAGTGATCTAATGATAAAGATATCATTCGAACCAGCTTTATATTACATGTTTGTATGATTAGTTTAGATTTAATTATAGTTATTAACTCTAAACCACTCATAATATTCACTCTTAAACTTACCTTCATCTTGACACGTGGCCTTAGATTTATATATATTCAATGTATATATAGCCTTAAGTGATAAATTAATAAATTAATTAGTCGACTCTAAAGTTTATCTTAGGTAAACCAAGGAGGACCAAATCTACATTTGGTCCTACTCAATTGCACGCTTCCTCACTGCAATTTTACAGTGTAAGCCGTGTAACAGCTAGCCTGTTACACCTGGTAGCACTTTGTGGTCCGTCTTAACGACCACTGTTGACGCGTTCCGCTTGTTAACTATCGGAACGAAGGTTTAAGAGCCGCCGGCTGTCATGGCAACGGCCAATGATCGTGAGCGTGAGCGACAGCTCGCGCTGGATTCAGTTAGGGAAAATTTCCCTAACAGGTCACGGAGAACTGTGACCACTGTGATCGAGATGTCCGGACCATAGGGCCCGAAGTCATCTCTCTCCTTCGTGGTAAAACCCCGGAGGAAGCCTTGGAGACGGTTACCCGTTTCAAGAAGATGTATGTTGATCCTCAAGTGCGTAACGCAATATTGCGGTCGCAAACAACAACTCCCACACCTAGTGCGAGCGTTAAAGTGGTAAAGGCGCGGATTCCGCCCTTTACTGGCGAAGGGGGTGAACCTGTTCGTAGGTGGTTCGCGGAGGTGGAAGATGCCCTCTCTGCGCAAAAAATTGTGGACCCGCGTTCACAAGCTTATTTCGCCACCACATGCCTAGGTGGTCGCACCAGGGCATAGGCGATGAGCCGCAGAGCCTCTGATGGGTCTGCGTTCCTGACGTATCAGGTTTAAAAGCTGAGCTGAAGCTCAACTTCGAAGCTCGAGAAATGGAGGTTAGTTGCCGCGAAGAGTTCGTGAAACTCAAGCAGGGCAAGCTGAGCCTACATGCGTTCGCTAAGAAAATACAATATTTGTTATCAAATATTGTATACGAGCCGGTGCCCCCTGCCATGCAGGTCACTGGCTTCATGAAGGACTGAATGACGGTCCCATCAAACAGAGTCTTTATCGGGTTCCCCCAAATACTCTGAGGAATGCTATCGACCAAAGAATCCGAGAAGAATTCAGCATGCGTTCAGCAGCAACGCATGCTGGGGTTAGTCGAAATGTTCATGTGCCTTTCGACTTTAACATACCGCCAGTGCAGCATGTTAATAATAACATTTTCTCGTCGAGACGATGTTCACACTTCGTCCCGAGACACCAAACCCCGCGCCAGGGCGCGGGCGGAGGAGGTCCAGAACCGATGGACCTATTGGTTGTAGTTGCCTCGACACCGAGGCAACCGAAAACAAAAAGTTTCTTCGCTGCAATAGATGCGCGATGATGGGCCATTACGCCCATGAATGCATGGCACCGCGACCGGCGCCACGACGTCAGGAGACTGGATAGTCCGCTGGTAAGCGACATCAACAGGGGCAACCCTCTGGTGATGCAAAAAACTTCAACAACCAGTAGGGGCGGGGCGCCCTACTGGACGGGTTTTCTCCCATGCCGACATCAGGCATGTGAGTATAATAGCCCCAGACGGGACTATGTCCTGTCACAAGGTACAGGGTGAAGGGAAACCTGGAAGCTAAGCCGCATGGAAACGATGTCCCCATGCGCGCAGTGTTTGACACAGGAGCGTCAAACAATTTCGTTAGAACTAAGGTTCTAACGTCGTTGGATTTCATGGAGATTGACTCTCCACGAAGTATGTTGTCAGTCAGGTTAGCAACAGGTGCAACCGTGACTATACCAAAGCGTGTTACTCGCACACGCGTCGAGTTAGACGAACTGTCGTTCGAGGATGAATACATCGTTTTCGATCTTGACGACAAGTTCGATGTTATCTTAAGCATCCCTTGGATGTCCAAGCATCAACCAACGATCGACTGGGTTAACCTGTCGATCGACTGC
>MIQA02016756.1:44587-67858 GCA_001887855.2 Sclerospora graminicola
CAAGGAGGACCAAATTTACATTTGGTCCTACTAAATTGCACGCTTCCTCACTGCAATTTTACAGCGTAAGCCGTGTAACAGCTAGCCTGTTACAATAGGCATTCCCCATAAAGCTTTGGACCTTAAAGGGTCCAATGAACTTAGGGAGCACTTTCCGTGTAGGGAAGTTGCTAATTGCATGTGTAGGTAAATTAATGGTAGATAACAAAACTAATTAACCTTTTTGAAAGGAATTTGTGTTTTTGCGTCCATTCTTGTCTGCATTCAGCTTCTGAAAAGCAGAAGCAAGTGCATCTTTTACATAGCGTAGTACAGCTTGACGCTGTACTACGAATTCATCTTCTGCTTTATTAGCGGTAAGTGGGTTGTCTTCATTGTCTGCAGCCATTGCCGCTGACACGTATTCAGCGTAAGCAGCTTCAGTATCTGAAGCTGCTTGAGTTTCTTCTGTGGTAACAGTAGAAGACTCGTTGGTATCTTCGCAAGTTGTGGCTGCAACTTGCGCATCAACTTGCTCAAAATTTGAGCGGGTCCCTACCCCGCTTAGATTTGGCGTACCGCCAAGTAAAGCTGGGGTTCGTGGATGCCTTAAAGCATTCACGTAGAACGGTGTATGCTTTGTAGAAGCATGCACCGAGTTATTTATTGCAAACTCAGTGAGTGGCAGATAGTCACTCCACTGCTCGTAGGCATGCGCATATGAACGCAGCATGTCTCCTAGAACGCGGTTAACGCGTTCAGTTTGCCCATCCGTTTCCGGATGGTCCGCTGTTGACATCCTAAACTGCGTTCTCATCAAAAAGAACGTTTCTTCCAGAAACGTCCTGTGAGTCTCGAATCTCGATCCGAGACTATGTTTTCCGGCATTTCGTGTATCGTGTCAGCGAATATCCGCGCTGTTTGCGCGGCAGTGTCATTCGCTGACACTGCAGCTAGATGAACCATCTTGCTGAAACGGTCTACAAAGACCACTATTCCAGTCTTTCGACTATGATTGGGCGGAAGACCGAATATAAAATCCATGGAAATGGACTTCTAACTCTCTGTCGGAACCGGCAGAGATTGGAGGGGAACTTGCGCAGAGTGCGCAGGCTTTACGCGCTGGCAAATCTCACAGGCGCGAACGTACTTGCGTACCCATTTATACTGGTTACGCCAGTAAAAATCGCGTGCGAGAGAAGCATACGTCTTCTCTCGACCTTGATGCCCCGAAAGCGGTGAATCATGATACTCAAACAAAATTTGGTGTTTGAGATCATCGTCGTTTGGAACGACGATGCGACTTACATCATCTTGGTCTGTGCTATAATGCAACAGACCATCGTGCAATCATTAACGATGCAGGCAAGCGCGAACGAACTCTGGAAGTTCCTCGCGCTTCTGATCAGATTAATTACTTAAGTACACAATCCACCGACGGGTTTCCTCGTCTGTTTTGTACGCTCGTCGTACCTGTCGTACGTGTGACGACGACAGGGTAGTGCAACGTATTGCGTTTGCACCGATTGCCTCCGTTACAGACGGTTTCGTCTCGTAATTGGAGCGTCGAGATAGCGCATCCGCTATCACGTTCAACTTTTCGGGTTTGTGTTCAACCGTAAAGTTGTACTCGGCAAAGAATGACAGCCATCGTGCCATTCTTTGAGAACTGTGTGGTGAATTCACGGCCGTGCGTAACGACGTATGGTCCGTGTAAACCACAAACGGTCTATCTCGTAAGAGATAGATCCGAAACTTAGCCAGTGCATACTTCATGGCAAGGCGTTCCTTGTCATGCACTGGATTGTTGCGCTTGGAAGGGCGCAACTGACGCGATTGGTAAAAGATTACTCGATCACGATCATCGTGATCGCGCTGGATCAAGGCACAGCCGATTGCGGAACCACTCGCGTCGCAAACGACGTGAAACGGTCGCTCGTTATCGGCTATTGCCAAGACAGGCGTTTCAGCCAAGCTGCGCTTGACTGCATCAAAAGCGTCTCCACTGGGTATCCCAGTGCCATTCAGCATCTTTCTTCAGTAACAGAGAAAGAGGTCGAATAAGACCAACATAATTGCACGAGTACTTGTGCAAGTATGCCGCCACCCAAGGAACTTTCGAAGTTCCTTGACGTTGTTTGGCGTAGGCTATTCAACGATCACCCTGATCTTTTCCGGATCAGGGCACACACCGTTCTTGCCCACAAAGCAGCAAAAAACGGATATTACAAATGCACCGAAGGTGCACTTCTTTAGATTGACATAGAGCTTATGCTTACACATAAGCTCTAACACCCGAAGATGATCTTTACGATCATCTACATCGCTTTTACCGTGTTCCGCCTTGCTGTGGATGAACACGTCGTCGAAATAGGTCGGTGCAAATTCTCTCACCGGGCGCAATAGATGCGTGACGCATCTATTGAATGTAGCAGGGGCATTTCGAAGCCCCTGTGGCATCACAAGCTCCTCCCAAAGCATACACCTTGGAGTGCTTAGTGCCGTGAGAGATATCCTTCACACACATAAGGATTTGGTAGAAATCATCCCTTAAATCTAGAGCACTGAAGACGGTGCTCCCGCTCATGCCATCTATGATGACATCTTTCCGCGGTATCGGTGTCTGAGACGATACCGTGGCTGCGTTCAGCTTGTTAAAAGCATGAACGATTCTCCACCCACCCGTGGATTTCTTCACACAAAAGGTGGGACTGGAGTGCGGTGAGGTAGACTCCCGCACATGTCCCGCCTTACGACGAGTTTCAAAGAACTCGTCGATCGCTTTGACCTGGTCACGCGGCAATGGCCATTGCCGCGTGACACAGTACTTCGTGCCTAGTTCCCTTATCTTTAGGGAGCTCACAAGGTACTTCTTCTGGGAATACGTCAGCGTATTCCCAAAGTACCTCGTAGTACGGAGAAGTCGCCTTAAGCGACTCCCAGCTCTGCGCTTCAAAGCGCTGAACTTTGGTCTTTTCATTGGGAACGGGTTTGTTCCCAATGCCTTCTAATTGTAAAGTGGATATTCGTTCACGAATATCCACAACCTCATCTGTTGCGACAATGACGCAGATCTGGTCGATCTGATCATTGCGCAAGTTCCTTACGAACTTCTTCCAGCTCAAGGCTGGAAGGGCCATTACCTCTGAACTTATGTTCGGAGGGTTTGTCAAGTGTTAGAGACTGGGTAGCTTATCCAGTCTCTGTCTGCGTCAAGACATTTATCGTCTCGACGGACACAACCGCATGATCAGACGCACTCGTCTGATCTGTTGCCTGTTCTGCAGCACGGTGATTGTTATCACTCGTGCGCAAGGCATCTTCAACATGGTGACCACTGTCAACCATGGGGTTATCACACTCACGACTGCTTTCAGTCGAGGGTTCATGTCTTCGACACGGAAGTCATTTACATACGTGTCGGTATCTTCGTCTTCACGGTGGGTGTTTCCCACCGTTGGTAAATTCTCTGCACCACGACCGTCATCGGTCGTGGTTACTACAACACGGGGGTGTTTGTCACCCGTGGTGTACACGTTACCGACGCGCAACGACTCTTCCGTTGCGTGTGCTAGTCCCTCTGTACTCTTATCAGCGGGTGTACCATCCGCTAATAGTGTCAGATCAGACCTGGTGGTGCCATCGCTACCCACCAGACTGTCTGACGCTGCGGTTGTATCATTAGATATAGCCGGATTACTCACAGGGTGATCAGATCCTGTGAGACCGCCGCAGTCGATCGACAGGTTAACCCAGTCGATCGTTGGTTGATGCTTGGACATCCAAGGGATGCCCAAGATAACATCGAGCTTGTCGTCAAGATCGAGGACGATGTATTCGTCCTCGAACGACAGTTCGTCTAACTCAAAGCGTGTGCGAATCACACGCTTTGGTATAGTCACGGTTGCACCTGTTGCAAACCGGACTGACAACATGCTTCGTGGAGATTCAATCTCCACGAAGTTCAACGACGTTAGAACCTCAGTTCTAACGAAATTGTTTGACGCTCCTGTGTCAAACAGAGCGCGCATGGGGACATCGTTTCCATGCGGCTTAACTTCCAGGGTGATGAGAGGTTTCCCTTCACCCTGCACCTTTTGACAGGACATAGTCCCGGCTGGGGCTATTATCCTCACATGCCCGATGTCGGCATGTGAGATAACCCGTCCAGTAGGGCGCCCCGCCCCTACTGGTTGTTGACGTTTTTTTGCATCAACAGAGGGTTGCCCCTGTTGATGTCGCTTGCCAGCAGACTGTCCAGTCCGCTGACTGCGTGGTGCCGGACGCGGCGCCATACATTCATGGGCGTAATGGCCCATCTTCGCGCATCTATTGCAGCGAAGGAACTCTTATTCTTCGGTTGCCTCGAAGTCGAGGCAACTGCAACCGAAAGGTCCATCGGTTCTGGACCTCCTCCATCCGCGCTCTGGCGCGGGTTTAGGTGTCGTAGACGAAGTGTGAACTTCGTCTGTTCGAAGAATGATTAAAATGCTACACCGGCGGCATGTTAAAGTCGAAAGACTGTTGACTTAACCCAGCATGCGTTGACGCTGAACGCATGCTTAATTCCTCTCGGATGCTTTGGTCTATTGCATCCCTCAGAGTCTTTGGCGGAACCCGATAAAGACTCTGCTTGATGGGACCGTCATTTAGTCCCTTCATGAAGCCAGTGACCTGCATGGCAGGGGGCACCGGCTCATATACAACATTTGATAACAAATATTGTATCTTCTGAGCGTAAGATTGAAGACAAAGCTTACCTTGCCGGAGTTCCATGAACTCTTCACGGCAACTAAGTTCCATTTCTGGAGCTTCGAAGTTGAGTTTTAGATCAGCGTTTAATTCTTGATAAGTCAGGAACGCTGATTCATCAGTGGATCTGAGGCTCATTGCCCATGCCCTGGCGCGACCGCCCAGGCATGTGGTGGTAAAATAAGGTTGTGAACGCGGGTCCAGAATCTGTTGCGCAGAGATGACATCTTCCACCCCTGCGAACCATCTGCGAAGGGGTTCGCCCACTTCGCCAGTAAAGGGTGGAATCCGCGCCTTTACCACTTCAACGCTCGCACTAGATGTGGGCGTTGTTGTTTGCGACCGCAATATTGCGTTACGTACTTGAGGATCAACATACATCCTCTTGAAACGGGTAACCGTCTCCAAGGCTTCCTCCGAGGTGTTACCTCGGATGATGGTGATGATGTCAGTCCCCATGATCCGCATCATCTCCACCACGTTATCCACATTTCTTTGTGGAAAGTGAGGGAAAGATTTCCTCACTAAGTCTTGTGCGAGCTGTCGCTCGCGCTAACGATCGCTGACTGTCGTCATGACGGTCGGGCGGCTCTTAAATCTTCGCTCCGCAGTTATAAAGCGGAACGGAACGAACAGTGGTCGTTAAGATGGACCACAAATGGCTACCAGGTGGTAACAGACTAACTGTTACAGACGTACACTGTTAAATTGCAAGTGAGGAAGCGTGCAATTGGTTCGAAACAAATGTAATGTGTTTCTCGATAGTGTAATCAAGATTAAACTTAGAGTTGGACTGTTTAATTGATTAAATAGTCCCTTACTTATATATATAAATATATACCTAAGACACCTGGCTGCTAGACGGTTAGTTTAAGAGTGAATATATTTATGAGTGGTTTAGAGCTAACTACTATAATTAGATCTAGACTGGTCATATAAACGTGTAATGTAAAACTGATCTAATAATGCGCCTATTATTAGACCTATCAAAATCTGTTTCCAGGGTGGATGATAAAAACTTATAATCCAATATTCACATTTCAGACAGCAAGTCTAAAATTGAACTGTGATATTTTAACTTAAATATCACTTATGTAATGGTTCCCCATTACATACTTGGTCACACCGTTGTCGTTGTATTTCTTTTTCCGAATCCCAAATAGCCATAACCGGAATTGTATCGTTTTTTTAGGGACTAGTTCCGGCGCTCGTAATTCTCGGATCTAGGCATTTGAAGCCCAACTATAGGTTCCCCAAAATGGAATCATATGCCCTGGAAGTATCCCATGAAAATTATAATAATCCACAGCAGTCGTAATCTCAATGCTCTCTCCCGGGTGTAGACTAAGTGATTTCAATTTCATACCATCTGACATTGTATCAACATCCGAGGAAAATTATTCCATGTATGCTGTTCCACCCCTTCAAGTTGAGCCGGATCAGGTCCAATCCATTCAGCTAATTCTCGCCGTATACCCCCCGGTGACACACGTGAAGACACCTCCCACTGTCTTACAAACCGATAACCTTTAATTGGGGACAACACCGGGCTCACATCCTTCTGTTGCACCAGGTTCATCAGATCCAGCCAAGCCCGCTGATAACAGTCCGGAGCTGCTATTAGCCATTATGAAGTGAGTTTAAGCCGTTGAATCCTGATTTCCACTGGGATAGATATTAATCCCACTCCTCCTGCTCCTTTCGGTGTAAAAAGTAACGGAGGGGAAATTTTGTGTTTGCATCTGTCGCCAGCTGTCCTTTAATGCCAGATAAACGTCTTCTGTAAGTGCAATAATTGAAGCACTACCTCCCGAGGGGGTTCAAACATCCTTGCCGTAAAGAGAATGGAAGGAATAGCTATCACATTAAACAGCTGCACCCTTTCCACCAACGCTGTACTGCACTCAGTTGCCGTCGCTAGACGTTGTTGAACTACCCGAAGGCGCAATTTTACTACTCCTACCTCCGCCCATCCAAACTAAAAACCGAGATATCTTTCCAACCGGCAATACTGGTATATCGTACCAAACTTTTGGTACAGAAATCGCATTTAAGTATACAAATTTGCTCTTTGCGAGTTGGATTTTCAGCCCAGCTAATTCGCCAAATCTTCGTACAACCTTCAACGCCACTGGGTCTTGCTCCGCCAGCTTCACAAACACCGTCGAATCATCGACAAAGGCCGAAAATTGATGCTCCATAGTATAATATTGACGCAATGGTTTTATGCCAGTCAACGAGGCCTCTGTAAAAGCACCAATACCAACGGTTCCACCGCCAAAATGAATAAAAGCGGCGCCAGAGGACAACCTTGAGGAACAGTAACAGTAATGGGGATTGAAAATTGATTATTTACGAAGAATTCAGCTATTGTGCCCAAGTGAAGACGAGCCATCAGATCCACAAACTCATTGGAAAATCCAAACAAAGTAAGCACCGTAAACAGAAGCTTTCTGTCCACCGTATCACACGCTTTGCTAAAATCAAGAAAAAGAACCCGTGCACTTTGTTCCGCGCTCACTTTCAGCATGTTTTGTAAGTCGCAAAGGTAGATCCGGAGTAGGTTGATCCGTGGCCCGATACGAATCCTTGTCGAGTGCCTCCGATAAGTTGACCCAATATTTGTTGTAAACACCTAGCCATAATTTTTGCTCATAGTTTGTACACAGTGGTTAGTAACGAGATTGGTCTATAATCCAATTCGTTACTCGAATCACCTTTCTTTCGTAATGGGATCACCACCGCCTTTATAAACGATATCAGAGGGTTAGCTCCACGTAAAATATCATTAAACAACCGCAATAGAGGTCCCACTAGTACCATCGAAAAATATTTTTAAAAATTAGTCCCTACGCTATCATGGCCGCGGCCTTGCGTCTGTCCAAACCTTTAATTGCCAAAACCACTTGATTTCCGCGAGTAAAGCATCATTTTGTAAATCAGTAACATTGCGATCCTCTGGAATTCGCATAAAACGCTGAACGTCTGCCAGTAACGGCTTACTTCGCACCTCCCGATGCCTCTGACCGTGAATAGGCTTCCGCGTCACTGCGAAACGATCTAGAATGGACATATCATCATAAAAACCAAATCTCGGAAGTTAAACTATTTTTTTGTCACTGTCTGATCTCGCTCCCACACCCTTGTTCTTTTGCATAACTACCTTACATCAGCCGCCGTCTGATGTAACCGAGAACCTCTTCGAAAGCGCCGTTCCTTCTCCAAAGAAGTTGCAATCGATGAGATGAGATGATTTCTTGTGATCACATTATCTTGGACGGACCTTTTTAGCAGATGCACCCGACGTTTCCGTCGTTTAAATAAACGTTTCTTTAAAATATATAACACATCCCGACAAAACCCCACCCAATTACCCCACGTTCGGGCCTCTCCAGCGGTCTCCACCCCATGGGATAACTTTTTCAGAATTAATTGTTGTACTTCATCCGTCTTTGAACCATGAAATGGATATGTCGTGATACGTTTCGATGTTAAGTTACTGGAAACCGTTGGATCTTTCAGACATAGTATAACTTGATTATGATCGGAGTAGACCGTCGGGATCGAGACGTCTACGAACGCAGCCCATGTTCTCCAATTTTCTGTCACGTAAAACACTGGCTTGTGCGCCACGCCAAATTTAAAATTTTCAGTGGGGTCTATCTGCATGTCACTCAATGCAGAACCCACCATCAAGCCAGGATCAAACAATTTCCAGTCAGCCACCAAACGAGATAATGCTTCACTTTCTGGCCTAGTAGATCTATGCCCACCAAGTCTGTCTAAAGCCGGTAGATCTACACAGTTGAAGTCTCCTGCAATGACACAGTTCTTCGGTCAGAATCAGAAGGCGTAAGTCAATAAAGAATTGTTCTTGTAACTTGCGATCACTTGAAGGACCATACATGTTACGATGGTACATCCATTCCCTTGAACCGCTATAAACCTTTGCGACCAACACGTCAATTCCCATGGTGTAATATGAGCGGCAATATCGGGTCAAACTAAGATCGCAATTCCACCTTGGTTTTTGTCGAAAATACCCCAGTAAGATTAGGTAAACTTTGAATCGTACAACCCCCATTATTGGGCCCATTGTTTAGAAACTTCATCTCTTTCCTTGGTAGATAAAATGTGCGTCTCTTACAGTAAGATCAGTTGAGCTTGATATCCAGGCTTCCCCATTCTCCACGCATACAACCCAGCCGTTATGCCCCCATGTGTAAAGCCCCAGACATTTTGACTCACCAAGGTATGTGTATAGGTTTTGCTGGTTTCGTCAATGTGGTATTGTCTCGGGTCGAACTCTATATCGTTCAAAGTTGATGTTTGGTAAACATATCCAGTCGAAAAGGTTTAATATGGATGAACCGAAAGGTAATACTCCTCGGTGCCCTTAGTACTGATGAAGAACCGGCGGGTCAACACCACCGTCACCTGGCCCAGCTTTACAGGTCAGTGTCAATAATTGGGATGGCAGCATGAAGGAGGCAATATCCTTCCACGCCGATGGTGCCCCTTTTCCAACTGCTTAAACCCTAAAACCCATATGCCGTGAGCTGCCCAACTGCCTGTAAGTGCGCTGCAACATCGTCACGATTGAATCCACTGGGTGATAATTGTCACCTTATAGCGCAGGAAGTTGTTTGGCAAACATATGAGAACAAAGGGGTCCTTGGGCGAGAGCCAACACTTGTTTTAGGGACAGCAACTTACGGAATCCACTGCCTCCATATTTCACTTGTCGCAGTCGAAGTCACTCCTGCAAACTATTTAAAATCGCTAGTCGATGATCTGGCGTCGATACCTGTGGATATCGGTCTTCCCGAATCTTAAACCTTTTTGCCGGAATGTCTATTAAACTTTGTTTCTTACCTGATTCAACATAGCATGTCAACACTGCTCCCGCCACGTTTTCGCCAACTCCACTAACACCCCGGTATGAACATATTCCAGTACATAAAAAGTAACAGTCACATCTTTAAAAAGATGTAAAAGGCGGCTCGACTCCAGTTGTTCCGCCTTCATCCAAACTAATATTTATGAGTCTACCTTTGGGAAAACAATGCAAGTATTACGTTCCCAATCATACTGTAACTGATTCCACATTGTCGTAAATTCTTCCAACGAAAGTTCACGTATGATCAATTCCTGTCCACATTCCGTAAAGTCACAATCATTTCTCTTTCCATCATTAGGTTGAGATTCCGCCACCGTTGTCTTCCCGTCGACAAACACGCTTCGAACTTGGGCCTCCTACCTCCATAGTGTCATTATCATCCTTTGAACTTCCTGAAGAATCAGTTAGCATATATTCCGAACGTGATGACGTAACATTAGTAGTTATCAAACGTTCAGGCTTCGGTTGGTGGTCCCACCAAACCTTGTGAAACCATTGATGCAATACCGGTTCCGAGATCTGGTATTTCTGGAGAAACCATGTTCACGTAACTGGATTCGTCAAGTCCGCACGCATCATGTGTTCCTGTTCAGGTAACGAGAGCTTAATCACTGTATCGGTAAGAAAATGTAAAATCTCGCACATTCTCGGATATTTTGTCGCAATAATTTGATATATTTCGCTTTTTAAGGTGTGATGTATCGTCTGACCTTCCAACGATTAATTACATCCTAGAAATCACCTTCCCAGTCGTCTGGATCCCACGGGGACTGACTTCCATACTGAACGATCTGACTGTCACTTCGCACTGCTAGCTCCTGTGAAAAGCTTGTATTGTCTTCCTCGTCACTGATCGGTACATCCACATTTATCGGGCATTCCATATAGTTCTCATTTCCCTATTTCCCTGAGGAGATTGTATCTCCCTTTCATCTTCATAGTCCTCATTACTGCTACTGTTCGCCATCTCGATGCCTTCCAGAGTTGTGCCTCGTTCTCCACATAATAACGTCGAGTAGTGCTTTCCTCCGAAATGTAAGATGAAAGGTAATTGTGATTCCTCCTTCGCATTCTTCACGAGGAGTTGAGCTTGAATTTTCTCACAAAAGGTTTGACTAGTTATGGGGTACTCCCCACTCATCTGATATCTTTTTGCTTGAAAACGCCTAATTTCCGGTGTAAATTACGATAAACGCGAAATCGGGCCTTTCGCCTTGATATAAATCGCAGAGAACAGCCTTTGAACCAAATCCAGCCAGGCTTGCACCCGAGGCCGTGACGAAGTCGCCAAACTTAACGCTGTTTTAAGTGCTAATGCTACATTTTTAGGATCCGTAGTTGTGGCAGATACTGAACTGGATGCAGGAGCCGCAATAGAAACACTGAGTCCTTCTGTCGGGTTCTTTTTCTTTTTGTTATCATTTTAATCCAGTTTGAAATTTGGTAACACCAGCTCCATACCGGTTTTTCACATCCTCCCTTTGAGAGCTTTCAACCGGTAAAACCGTCGGGTTGCTCGTATCCATCTGTATATCGAGCGTCGTGTCTTGCGAGGGCTGAGATTCATCAACATAGTCTTCCCCGCTATCCATATCCACCTCTTGGGGCTATACTGCGTCATGGCTTTGCTCACCATTTAAATCCCCCGGCATCGGACCGGGGTCGTCAGAGGGCTGGTATAATGCCTTCATACTGGTAACCGTGGTGTCGTAAACCCTGCACTAAGAAGATGCAAAGTCGCAAACTTAGAACTAACCCCACCCAAACGTGGGGTAATATTTGAGGGGAGGTAAGAAAAGACAGTCTTGTTGTGCGCACGCCACACAGACTTCATTCTTTACGGTACGTTGTACCTACGTTATGGTACGGGGGGGTGTACCCAGTCGCCCTATAAATCCTACAACCCCACCTCTCAAATATGCGCTGAAGCCAACTATCTTTAACCGTCTTTGCAGTCTGATCCAGGTCAAGGCAGAGAAGATATTGTTAGCTTTTAGGAGAAGTCGTTGCACTCCCTTTTGCTGCAAAGACGGTTAAAGATGACGGTCTTGTTGAGCGCGACTTCATTTTTATATACGGTACGTTGTACCTTATTTACGGTACCGAGGGGGGGGAGGTGGTGTACCTAGCATAGACCACGGGATCTGTTAGGGAGTTGAATATCAGTTACCTGGAAAGCCGGATGGCATGGGTCCCTCATAAGTCAGGCCAGGTCCGAAGTATGCAGAATGGGCTATATTTCGAGGAGGAAGAAGAAAAGATGGACATAAAAGTCACGGAGACCGATCTAAAGCGGGCGTACTAGCTTCGAGAGTTGGGCCAGTTTTTGGGGACATATGCGGTCCTGAAGATTAACCGACCCAAAATCTTGGCTGGATTAAAAGACCCCGTCTCTCCCCCGTCTATTTTGGGTGGACACTTGGTCTTTATTAGAAACTGTTCGACCAGCTGAAACTGCCGGCATTAATACCGGTGTATTCGACCCGAGCCAGTTATTCAACCCAAAACTTCTATTTCCAAAAGGGATAGTTACTATTGCGAATGGGGTCTATTATATTAGATTATAGTAAGGTTATCAAATAGAGGAGAGACTACTGCATTTATTCAGACTATAAGGAATATCAAGTCAATTGCAAAATTATGTTCTCTTTGTCCAAAAATACTGTTCCCAAATAGGATACTTACTATTGCGAATGGGGTCTATTGTATTTTGTGAATTTTTGGGACGAATTGGATGATCCATGTTTGTAAAGTTCACCTTGTGTACCCGTCAGCACTGGCGGTTACGCTCTCTTGGTGGACTCTAGGGAGAAAAGGTAAAAGCGTGGGTTAGGACTAGGGTTGCTCCTGGGCGGAAATCTTCACCGGGGAGCGGGCTAGCGTTATACTTGAAATTTGTATACCGCAAAGGCCGGATCGAGAATTATCGATCGGCCAGCTTAACCAAAGATAATAAAGGTTTTTTTCCAATCTTATGTGTAATTAGGGAATCTATATAATACTCCACAATCTTTCACAGTAACCCAAAACTTCACCACACTTTCCAATAGAAATAAAACCGTGTTCCAAACACGGGCGACTTGAGTTGAGTGTAAGTTTCACAACAACTCCCGGTCAGGGGACTTCTGGTGGGTTCCTTTCAACCTTCCCCGGGCAAACTAATAACACCTTGTTAGCCCTCTGCGGTGAACCAATGATGACTTGCGTCTTATAATGCGAAACGTATACTGATTTTATCCCTAGATCCAATATAACCGTTGGTGTACCCTACCCAAGATAACCTGGCTGGATGGTTATGTGCCTTACCTGAAATAGCGTGACTGGACGTTTTTGTGTATTGTTCACCAAATAGCCTGACCAGCCTGGATAGCCATCCATTCACCTCGACCTGGACGAGACCTGGCCGCTGACTCCGACTACCTCTTCGCGGCCGTCCATCTACCTTCTGTGTTCCATCCGGCTACTACAGGGATATAACCTCCCCTGGAGCCTCTCATATGTCCATTTCTTGACCGAGCCGCCCCTTGGTCACCAATGGCCACTATCAACGACCATCCAGCCCCATTTGGCCCAGCCGGCCAACTTCTGGCTGACCTGGCGCTGAGCCTCCGGATCACCTCGTCTAGCCTGGTTCCATCCCTTGTACTGATCTGGCGCTTGCGAGTGCTCTCGAACACCTCCGGCAGCTATCATCCTGTGTCCGTCGGTGGCCAACCCGGGCAGCTAGCTTGGGCCAACATTTCTATTAATCAGGTGAGTGGATTTAATTCTCATCACTCCGTTAATTCCGGAACCTCTTCACCACAGTATAGAAATTTCGTCTGCACTTTTTCACATCTTTTGAGAGTGTTCGAGGTCGCAGGAGATTTGACGATGTTTCATTTAGCAGTGGAAGGGCCACGAGATCACCATTCACGAATTAGTGCAGTCCAAAGTGGCAATAGCGTCAAGAATGGCGCCGGAGCTAAGATCCAAGGTAACAGAGGCGATAATAAAGGCTTACGGAATGCGGGAAGAGGACTACCGAGAGGCGTTTAGTCGTATTTGGTTGGCACTGGCAGGGATCGTGTTAGTATGTTGGTGGCAATTACGGAATAAAGCGGTACATGAAGGAATCCGACTAACTTCACAAGAAAAAGTGGAGTTTATTTGGTATCAGTGCAAAGCGCAGATCGAAACAGTAGCAGAGTACGAACGATCGCGAGTGCAAACGCGGATTGAAGGAGTACGCTTTCAGGAATGTCTACATTGCTTAAACAACATAACACCAGCACCGCTTCACGGAGTGAACAGACAACCATGGCAGAAACCAATAGTCCCTAATGAGTTAGCTGAGCCTCAGTTATCTACTAGACTTAATATGTTTATAGTATCTAATAGCTAAGGTTAATTAGACCACCTTTTACTACTACTACTAAAACACCCCATATTATTTTGTATAAGGGTTCTATACTTTGATGTTGCATCTATCTGTATTTTGCTGTTTGACGCACCAGATTGTTGTACCAAAATTCAGGCATATTCAGCAGCAAAGGTCATTCGAAAGCCAAACCCAAAGCCTTGAAACCTGCCAAAAAACTCGCGGAGAAGCGGCGCAAACTCGATGGCGGAAAATTCCGCATGCTGAATGAACAGTTGTACACAAGCACATGCGACGTTTCAAATCGACCCGCTGCTCTTTGACACCTCTATCGATTACGTAAATTGCGTTGTTACGTGTAGATAGATGCATTTTGTGAGTACTGATAGCTTGTTAACTCGTATGGTATATGTAAAGACGTTTCCCGAACGTAATTGTGGCCTAATTCGGCTGTGAAAATGCACGCTTGGCAGAGCGCGTGCCAAAACAGTACACTCTTTAGAGAGGCTGGACTGCAAACCAAAAGACGAAAGCAAAAAAAATTGTGTTGTTTGATTTTATCAAGTCGTCGCGTCATCCGCAAAATGTGGGACCGATTGTATTAAAAGCTTGTGCATATAAGCGATGACAAAGCGAAAACCGTGTTTGAGACGCAGTCTCACTCATCCGTGTTAAATATTGAGCTATTTTCATTGTAGAAAATTGTGATACAAGCCCCGTAGTCTGTGTCCAAGGTACCAACAAAGTCCTTGAGCTCAACGTTTGGCTGGGATGTAAAAAAACATAGTCATCCGCGTAATGCGTTCTCCAAAATAAAGACGCGTAATGTCAAAGCGGTAGCCTTTTGAGCTCCAGATAGCTTAGTTTATTGATGCGCGGAATAGTCGTAGCTAAATGGAACCAATTTGATCAAGCGAAATTGGAACCTACGCTGACTGAACCACATCTGTATAATAGCGAAATCTGCATAAAGAGCAAAGTATCGCAAATTTCATTTCTTCCGGCCTTTAATTCTACCGCCTCTGCTTCGTCAGAAGCCACCCTTCCAGCAGCACGCTACTGTTTTTTTTTACAGAAAAACACCAGGAGAGGAATGCGATATTAGTTAATGCGTCAGAAATCCTGCTGCGGTATGCATAATTCAAGGGGAAAAGTGTTATAATGAGTTGTTTGGGGGGCCTATGTACATCCGACGGTCGGAGGGGATGCACTAGGTACGAATTGCGGACCCCCGCGATTCGTACCTATTTTGCCAAGTTTCGATTTTCAGTCCAATATGCAAAAGATATGATGTACGGGGATACAAATTTTTGAGCGTTCATTCCGACGGATATCACACTTGCGTAACCCTAATCGTTATCATTGGTGGAAACTATTTCTTGGTTGGTTCTGAGTTGTTGTTTTCGACAAACAAATTCGTTTAAGCGTTTCTACTGGCTAAAATAACCAATAGTTTGTTTAAATGTGATCGATCATACTCATCCATTAAATTACCAACACAAACTCTCAGCCAATTACAGTCGATCACTTTTGGTAAGGGATATAAAAGTCATTGAGACACATTTCAGTGGACATCGCACCATTGTCAAATCGATGGCATGTGGTCGGATGAAATACATGGAAAATGAAGGCAGCAGGCCACGTACATATTTAAAAACGATCTGGGAGGCTTGGCAGTGTAAACCGCTTTCTTATCATCATGGCCCTAACATATTTTGCAATTAATCTTGGGATTTCTCTATAAGCAAGATATCCTGTCCCTTCAATTTTTAATTGTGAGTATAATTCAGATTTTGTTTTATTAAAGCTATTCATTTAAATAATAAGTTTAGATATTATTATTTTTTTTAGCATTAGCTACAGTTGAGTGATTTTTTAGGAATATAAACTTATGCTGCATATAAATATATGCAACATAAGCAAATACTGAAAGTAGCAGTATTACCGCCAGGTATAGACATGGGGGCCTTCAAATCGCCCAGATGTGCTCTAAGTTATTACTAAAAACAAGTTCCGTTTTTTTGTATCAGGTAGTGATATAGATAATTGCTGATATAAAAGATTTTATTAATGAGAGAAAGTAACTCCACAATTTAGAAAATACGAGCATGGTATTAGCAAGTTTATTTAAGTGTTTTATATCTATACTTGCACTTACTGTCTGCACCTTCACCGTTTTGTCCGGATTTCCCTGCCCAATAAACTTTTCAAAAACATTCCAAAACAAAGTGTAAACATGTACTGTCCCCGTGTGTGTTGGCTATGACAAATGGTATACGGTACTTCTATTCGTGAGAGCCACTATTGTTGCAATAAATTGTATACACCAAAGCTTAATTGGTGTCCAAAATAGAATCAGCAATGACCAAAATTATTTACCGAACCTGCTACAAATAGTACTCCTATAAACAATCTTATATTCAAAATGGATGTATATTTGATATCGTCTTTGCCTAGAGTTGGCACTTTCCAGTCAAGGCTAAAAGTGGTTACTTTATTTTGCTACCGATATTTTTACGCAACATTTCAATCGTACGAGACGTATGGCCGTCAGCACTTGTGCATTCGTTGCAGCTAACGTCGAGCCACGCTCGTCAATTGCGCTGTTATTTTCATGGACACAGTCCCTTATGAATGTCTATAGCCAACTACAGTATTCAGATTGCCGCACGACGATGCATTCAGGAGCATGAAATCGTGACAGCAGCTAGTTCTCTTGGAGATTTATCTCAACGTCGTCTTCAGTTAAAACTTGGCATCGGCAACACAGTTAGTTGACGATTTTGATAGGCAATGCGTCAGGTGACGACTTTCACTCCGCATTGTCGAGTTTGATGATTTTTCCCGACGTTGTAGTGAATGTAACGCGAACGAACATTGGGATCTACCTCAATTACGCGTTTGATTTGACTGTCACCTTCAGCGATGCGCTTGGTGACGTTTCACTGATGGAAGAGACACAAATCACCTCTCATACCTTCCCCGATTATCTCTTGGCATTGAGTTTAAGCGTCATGGGGATGGTCAAAGGCAGTTTTGATGGAAATAGTACGAATTTCTCGACTGCTCTCGTGGATCTTGGTGGAATTTTGTGGCTGAGCGTTGGGAGAGAAGCGGTCTTTGTTACCTGTGGATGTTACAAAAGAAGACATTCGAATCGCCCTTGAGAGCTTATCAACTGTCAATGAGGAGCTTATGACATGTCATGAAGCGCACCTTGTCGCCAGCGACCCGATATGGCTTGTGTTGGGATGTCACGCTTAAAATCTCGACGGAAAACCTTCCCCTAATGAGTGTGAAGACGGATCTAGTGCTCCCACTTACTCCATACGCTTGTGGTGGCTCCCTTTTAGGTATTACTCCGTGTGTCAAGGAGTTACCACTCGTAGAAGGCGGATTGCCACTTCAGACAAAACTGGGATCGCGAAATGATGCCATCAACCACAGCAGCTTCAAACGAGGCATTTACAAGTCCATTTGCGATAGTGGAGGGCGCCTTCCATCCAATCGCCTTGGTGCGCGCGTAATGCATTTGGCGCGAAAATCTCGCGCGCACCATGTGGGAGGCTAAATCCCGCTCTTTCGGTCGGTTGATGATGTTAACTGTTATACCCTTTGAAATACGTTTGTGATGGTTTTTAGAGTTTATGAAAACTTGTCGAATAATTTTGGTCATTGCTGATTCTATTTTGGACATTTGACGAAACCAATTGAGCTTTGGTGTATATCCGTGTTGCCAGATATAAGACCACCTTATCAAATAGTTCTTTTATGATCTGTTCTTATTTTTTATTGGATATAGACCAGTTAGAGCATCTCCAGTCGTGTGATGTATTCTATTCTATTTTGGAAAGCTATCCGATTGATGATTGGTCAATTTAGAATAGCAATACGGATATATGATGTGAGACTATGAAAATTCGAGTAGGACACATTAAATTCGAGCTTTATTGGTCTAAATGGTTATTTGCAATTAGTTGTTCTTTGACTTGACATCAAAGAACAAAGCATATAAGAGCATCTCCAGTCGGTGTGCTATTGCTATTCTATTCATAAAAAACGGTAACTAATCGCATATAGCGCACTTCTGCTTACCAGTCGTTGCGCTACTGCTATTCTAAGCCAGAAAGTACGCCGGCCTGTGCTATTTGGAGCCAAAAAAGAACGGTAGATCTGTTCGTATACCGTATATTTCAATACAAAATCCAAGTCATCTGCATGACGTCGGACTAAGACATTGTGCACTAGGGTTACGCAGCTAAACGCCGTTGAATATTTTCGCCAACATTGACAATACTACTACGTCAGTCAAATGCGGTGCTTTCAACCAATAAGTGCCAATTGTTAAGGGAAGACCGAGTTGGCATTTTACTATTCTATATTGAAAAGACGTCATAATTATGATCTGAAGAACGTGTCATATGGTTTACAAAACGCCATGTATTCTAATAATTTGAAACGTCCGACGTCGCCGACTATTATCAAAAAACAATTAATCGCCGTGTTAGCAGATGGGACGGCGATTCCTTATTCATTACTTGCCAAGATACTTGCGTCATGATTTAATAAGAAACGAGAACGACAAGGTGTTAGTAAATTGATGAAGGAAGTCGTTTTTAAATGGCAAGTACAAAAATGTAAGTCTCGTGTAGTATCGGCGTTGCGTGTAACATCCATAATGAAGACAAGTGTTGCTTCATGAAAAAGTGAGTATTGCCTATCCCAATAGCGTCTACTATGTACAGGACATTCGCGTTGAAAACGTTGGAGTGCACACAGTGTGTGTTACTGTGGAGAGACAATTAGCAGATTATTTGGCACCGCTCGTACTCAAGGCACATGTGTACGAGTTCATGAAGCTTCATGAGTGTCCAGATTTAGAGAAAGGGCTATATCAGCCGCTACGAGAATTTGTACTCACGTGCATCAAAAATGGACATCGCGAACTACTGTACGACAACGCATTTCTTGAGAACTATGTGCGTACAAAAAAACACATGCTCCGTAACATGGATGCAAAAGTGCGTACTTTGGAATAATTAGACAATTGTCTTGTATGGTACGGTGCTTTGACACTTACAGCTCGTACCTTGGTACCTTTAGTGGTGGCTGAAAGCGTTCGTTAAACACACTTTGGATCTCGGAAAGCGTCCAACTTTTCCAGACGAATGCTGGGGTCATTATTTCGACTATAATTTTCTACCATGTCTCCTGTATACTAACCTGCTATGTTATGCTTGCAGATGCATTCTCGCCAAGCAAGCCGCAAACGCAAACAGGACAATACGGGTGAGTTATCAACTCAGATCTCTTGACTATCCTGTCAACTAATGTTCGTTTTGCTTGTTTTTCTATCTCACAAGTCCACAGTGCATACAAGAAAGAGCACGACAGTTTATTTGCCGTCGACAACATCACTGGAAGGTAGTACGCGCCGCGAAAGTCCGCATGTTTACGATGGAGCCACTCCATGGTGAGAAATGTCTTATGCTTAAAAATAGCGTGAGTACAACTTTCGTTGAGTTGGATTGTTCACTTCTATTTTTAGCGGGGGCGACGATTACGATCACTAGCAGCAAAGAAATTTTCCGCCAGCTGAGTCTCTACGCTCAAGTTTGACTTGATCTTTCGTTAGCGACTCAGAAATCAACAGGCCTAAATATCTATGTCTACAAAGTATTTGACAGTGTCAATCAGAAAAATGGCACGTAGATCGTAAACTTGAGGGACGGTGCGATGGGCATTTTGGCAAGATTTTCAAACGTTTCTTCGTAGTATTCTTATAGCACAAAAAAATATTGCGACAGAGCACGCTCAGCATCAGCCTCTAATTCACAAGGAAAATACCGTTTTTTCAGTGGCGCTTCTTCGGGTTTTCAAGATCCATTTCTCGATCGCCATGTGCCTGACGATGTCGAACCGAAATGCACACACGCTGCAGGCGCTCTTGACAAACATGGAGTGGTTTCGTGGTGAAAAATTATGAGGGAATTCACCGTTATAGGTTTAGCCGTTCTAGTAGGATTTGGATTGTACCGACAAAGCAGCATCTGCTCTTAGACGTAAGCGAATGACGGTAAAGCTTGAAAACTAATCCCTAGGTCATAATCGTGCGTCTCGTAAGCGACAGAGGGCGTTGGCGGGACAGATGGATGAATTGTGTCTTCAGAGTCAAGGGATGGAAAGCGATAGCGCGAGGAACCGGAGCAAAATTCGAAGCTCAATGGGACAGGCTAGAGCAAAGAGTAGGCATGAGGGGCCAACCACTCGGCTAGGATCGTCGAGATCGATGCGTTTGGACAATAATAGGCCTTATCCCCGGAAAGTAGTGGCAGCGACATGACGGGATGATGGACACTTCCGAAGAATTCAGGAGAGTATAAGGTTGCAGGTTGGTGTCATTTTCATACTGCTGGATCTAGCACCACACGTAGCCACAAAGATAAAATTTGTCGACACTATGTGACGGCAGCAGCTCAAGGAACGCCCACGACAACTCCACAAGGTCATGAATAGGTGCTTTTCAAATCACCTATACCAACAAGATCGATTGACGCTGTAGAATTCCCGGGATCTATGTCTTTCACACAGGATGAGCTCAAGAATATGTCAACAGCGGAAAAGCGACAGTGGTATCAGGCGTACCGTTGATAAATGGAGGGATTGGATCTGAGAAATGCGGAGCAGAAGAATGACAAGAAGATGGAGACGCGATAGTGGTATCAGGCGTTAAGAAAATGTGGAGTGAAGACATTGTTCCTGTTCTATGGCATGAAGGAGCTGATAAATGGCCAATCAGCATTACGCTTGAGCAATTTTTTCCCACGCGTTCGTTTGTTCTCAACCCGTGTGTCAAGGGATAGGGGACGCATGCAAACGCATGCGGCTAAAACGCGTCCGTTGAGGCTTGGTCTTAGAGATCATATATCCAATTAGATTCGAGTTCAACCCCTCTTCCGTAATGACAATCACCGACCATATTGCTGACCTTAGAATATAATATAGAGAGTTTTTGAAAAAGAAGGTATAGTAGCAGAACGAAAATTAGCTAGCCCTTATTTTAAGTATAACTTAGCTTGATTTTCTAGACCGCTCGTGGTGTTAATTATTTTAAGACTCATCGTGTCGAGACGTGGAGCGACCAGCAACTTGATTGGTTACGCATAATGACTATTTTTACCCAATGTGCAACTTGCTATACTGCATCTGTGCAAGTGATACTAGTGATGAATAAACTGCCTAACTTTAGGTTAACTTTACTCTTAAAATAACTTGAATGCATTTAACCCCAATTTTTTATGCGGTACTAAACACGTTGAACGGTTTATTGCGGTGAAATGAAGTCAAAAAAATAAAAATTAAATGCTCATTCCATGGCTGGTATGGGATGCTGAACGATAACAAAGCGGAAGCGGACGAACGTAAAGATTGTAGGAGTAAAGTAGCGGCTTTGACGACAAAATACTGTTTCGACACTACTAGCCTGTAAATTAGTTTAAAATATAGTGTAGTGTGGCACACACGATGATATGTCCTTTTTCGAAGAGTTATCGAAATTGACTCCGTATTTTACGACTTTGCAGATTTGGTTTATATATGACTTAATCGTAACGTAATTCATCTGATTATGGCGCCAAAGTGGGTATTTAAGCATTTTGGTCACCATTTTGGCACTTTTAAGCCAATCGCATCGAGACAGGTACATAAATAAAGCTGTTTTAATGGTGCGTCAGCTGGTATGTTCATAAACCTAAGCCGTTAATATTTGTCTTCTCCATTGGCGCACAAATGGAAAAGCTTGATTTTTCTAAGCAGCAGATTATGGCAGGAGCTCTATTGAGGAGAACGGCTACTATTGTGGTTTAATTTTGTCAGACGGACACGGGAATATCGAGATAAATAATTTTTTTCTTCGAAGTAGTTGTTATGAGAGAAATATCAGTGGACTGTTTTTTCGCGCAAGAGTCGTGTGATTTGCTCGCCGGGCGCCATAAACTGATGTTGTGAAAAGCCTGCCAGTGATTGGAGTGTATTTTGGATTTCGAGTCTCTGATTGGTTATCGAGAATTTTTCCGCCATAAACTGATGACCCGCCGTATTCTACGTTATAGGGTTTATGTACCAAATGATTAAAACTACTATAATTGACGTATAACCAGGTATATACCAATGTGGCAGTCTTTGATCTGATGGTCTAAAGAAGAGTTTGCTAAGCTTTACTACTCTGTTCGTTTTTTAATGGATATTTGCCAAAATTTTGGGCAGCACTCCGCCTCGTTTTTTTTGGTGCAAAATAAGAGATGAAGGGTTGGTGCCTGTTCTAATTAAACAAAAAATGACCCGACCACTTCAATAAGATAACGCTTTGTGTTATACGAGAAATGACGGGTGTACATGTTCCACCACATCTTATCAAAAACACGTCGTCAACAATATTAGAATCTGGGCCAAATGAAAAGCGAATTGCGGCCTTCAATTTGTTCAAAAAATTGAAGCATCGTATTGATCGTGTCTTTCTTCATGAAGCTGCTCATTGCGAATTCGCTATTGCCATCGCCTCCTCCATTGCCGTAGTAATTATAGCACGTATCGAGTAAGTAAATACGTGCAGTAACTAAACCATACTGTCGACCTGCATAAAGACACGGACAGCCGCAATATCGGAGATCATCTCCAGCTTCAACACTCGGAAAATGCCATCTGGACTTGATCTTGTTTTCTTCAACTATGATAGGAATTGGTCATAGGTTTGCCGAGCCTTCTTTTTGTGTCTCCATTGCTTCTGCAGAATTCGGGCTTGTCTATAGTGATTCGAGTGAACGACGTTGTAATAATGTCGTCGCCTGCATTTTCCAGTTATATCTTCTCAGCGTAACGGATCAACGCATCATACTTATGTCGGGCTTTCGAAAAGATTTTTCCGCGGTCGCGCAAAACACCGCTTGTGCGGTTGAAAATTCTTCTTTCCTCCTTAGCCTGGACTTTTGGCCATGCCGCACTTTCCCTTCTTGTATCAACTTGAGAGCGAAATCTTTGAGGGTGGCATCAAAACGCCTCTCTTCGGCGTTTTACTTGTTCCCGAGGTCGTATCTGGCTTAATATTCCGGACAGGTAATGTAACAGGGCTACTGTTACGCGGCTTACACTGTAAGTTTGCAGTGAGGAAGCGTGCAAATTGTGTAGGAACAAATGTAATTTGGTCCTCCTTAGTTTACATTAGATAAACTTAGATAGAGAACTAATTAATGTATTAATTTAACTATCACTTAAGTATATATAT
>MIQA02016757.1:0-14880 GCA_001887855.2 Sclerospora graminicola
TTTCTATCCAGTAGCGTGTCTTCGACGCAATTACAAACTCCACATAAAATCGTAAATCCCGTCGTTGATTGAAACCATTCGTCTAGTTCTGTATAATAGTGCCCTCTACTAGCTCCCGAGTCGGCAGGCCCGTAGATATTTATAATATGCCAGTTGTCGAACTTGATACCAATAGATCTCGTAGTCCATAGATGTTCCTGCCAGGGGGAGATTAGGTGGGAATATTCTGGAAAGATCAGTATTCCCACCCCTGCCGTTCGATTTGTCCCAACGCTCCAAAACGCTAATTGATGTGTGTCATCTGTGTACTGGTTAGCCCTTTCCCACATCTTCGTTAGGGTTGTGGCTTCTTCCAGTGATGCAACGTGAGTTTCCTGAATTAGGATCCCCACGACTTCCGATTTTCGATGATCATTAATCCATGCTCGCATCCAGTAATGTCGCCGTCCTTGGATGAAACCTCGTACATTTTGGGTGATCCACGAGAACTGTTGTGGATGCTATTTCTGCTCCTGTTCTCGTAACTTTGCCTGCGATTTCCATTTCTGAGTGTTGACTTTGTATGTGTCCGCGTAGGTGACAGCTAATAGTTTGGTATTGAGCTCCCTTTGGGATATCATACCCTGTGCATTGTCCGTTGCGTAGCCCTTAGTAGGAAAGCGCCAGTGAATCTGGCTTCGGAACTAGGGTTTGATCTTCGGTTTCTTGCTCATTGGTTACTACCGACAGCATAAACTGATGAAGTGCTGCCCATTCTGTTTCTGTTGACATTTCACAGTTAGACATAAGCTCTTTATATCTTGCATTTACCTTCAACGCTTGGATGTATCTCTTTAACTTGACCACTAGTATCGTCTAACGCTGCGTCTTGTCCAAGCATAGCAGCAATAGTCGCGCCGTAAATGTGGGCTAGAATTAGAATTTTACTTACCTGATGCCTGCACATAGCTTTAACAATGCATTCTGGTCATATGCCGCTCGCCGTAGTTTCGCCCATTCAGTCGCACTGTTTCTCACCTTTTCCTTCTGTTTCTCGTTTTGTAATATATGCACCCGCTCTTCCCACTCCTTGAACTCACTACCCACTATGGGGGCTAGTTTATCTCGTTTCCCTTGAGAGATCATCTCCTCACAGCACTGTTTCCTCCAGTCTCGGGCTAGAATGACAAAGACATCGTTATGCAGTAATTCAAAGAGCTTGTGGGGGTGCGTGAAGTGCCCGATTAGGTGAATAATCGCATCTCTGTGTGCTTCCAGCGCTTTTTTCCACTCATTCGTCGAAGCTTCGACTGTTGGGATGACTGCGCCTTGTTGTTCCTTCCATGCTGTCGCCATTTCGTTCCAGGCCTTTTTCCATCCAAGGTCGTCACCCAGTAATGCCTTACCTCTTTTACTTACCAACGCCAGTTCATCGTATAATTCTCGTGTAACTAAGTTACTATCGCCCGGTTTCGTTGTGTCCTGAGTCTGTTCTTCCGAATCTCCCATCCACCCCTCTCCTGTCCGTTTCTTTCTCTTTCTCGGTTTCACAGGTGTGTCTGGCACTTTCGCATCTACGTCACTGGTATCCAAGTACTCCGAAACTTGAGTGTCGTCCCCGGACTGACTTGTGACCGAGTCTTGCCCTGCCTCTAAAACTGATACCCCTCTCAAGTGATTATACCATATCATCATTTCCCGTTCAGGTATGTCGTAATAGTGGGCCACCTCCGCCGGTGTTAGGCTATCAGTAAGGTCCGCCTCCAACAACCGCACTTGTTCGTCTTCTGATCTCCAGGTCACGTTCATGTGTAACACGTCTAGTAACATTCTTGCCTGCGTGGACCCTTGTCGAATCAGTGTATCCATCTGCAACCGAAGAACGTGATGTATTTCGGAATCCTCTCGTCGTAACTCCTGACAGACGATATCCCCTGTATCCTTATTTCGTAATGTCCCTTCATTTGTTGATGTGTGCTCCTCGCCCATGTCCTTGTCCTGTTTTCCTCCACGTCCTGGTCCATCATAACATGCCACCGTCGTGTTTGTTGGTGCCTCCATAGCAACGTCTTGGTCTTGTGATGAGGTCTTGTCTGTTCTTTCTCGTCTCCAGCCATGCACATATGCCTGATAATGTGCTTGTTGGAAATGGAGTACGATCGGCAGCTTTTTAGTGTCGATTCCCGCATGTTCTTTTAAATTCGTGACCCGTTGAATACAACTGCTCATTGTAATCGGAAATTCCCCACATGTGGCGTACTTCCTCTTCTTGTAGATCCTCGTTTCAGGTGCGTAGTGGATTGCTCCTAGGGTCCCTGACTCTACATCTCTACTAATCACAAAAATGTCACGTTATAGGAACGTACCTATACTACTTAGCGTGTTGTTGCTTCCCCATGTTTCTGCTCCTATTACTGTATTCACTGCAGAAGCACTTGCCTCGTATGCCTCCAAATACTAACTCTTGTTCTGTGGTTTGGGCTGACATTTTGTCATAACCCCTTCCTAGACTGCGTAGTGTCTGTTTTCTGACCCCTGGCGGGAGCTTTATCCCGAAGTCCATTTTTGCTCGTGCTACGTATCCTTGTTTGATGCCTTTTGCTCCTTGCTCCAGTGTCGGGATGTCTTCTACTAAGTTAGAGTTCATCAACGCCTGTACCACACTGTATGCTTGGCAATTTCCTGTTGCCGGAGTCTGCACTAACTGCGGCCCCATCATAATCATCGCGCCAGGAAGGTTCCATTTCCGCGTATCGTCTATGCCTTCAGTCTTCCACGTAAACCAGGATAGTGGGCCCCACTTCTTTTTCGTTTGTGCCACTAGTCTTTTAATACTCTTCTTCGCCTCCGCCTCTTGAATTTGAAGTTCCATGTTCTCGATCTGTTTGTCCTTTGCCGCCCCCCCCCTTCTCTTTCAATTTTGTGTCTGCCTTGGGTAATACCTCGTTCCGTTGTGTCCTTGCGACTTCTGTCCGCTGTTCTGGGTATTGTTCCGGCTCAGGTTGTCTTTGGCATCATCCTGTGTAGTGCTTGTTCCGGTTCTTCTCTCTTTGGGTTCTTTGTTGTTCACCCCCCCTAATGTCCCCTTCTCCCTACGTTCTGTTTCTATATCTTTTTCTATACCTGAATTTTTGAAATGTATTCCTATTGCTAGTCCGCTTTTTTCTGTCGACTTTTTTCTGTTTTGGACTTCCATCCACTCTTCCTTTTGCTCACTAGGAGTTGTTGCCGCTTCCTCTTGTTTTGGCTCCTGCTGTAGATCCTTAACTTCTCTCATCTCCCCTGCTGCCTCATCTGGTTGCGCGCCTTGTGAGGCCTGTTCTGGTGAGTGTTTGATGACCGACGTACTCTCTTTGATATTGATCGATGTGGATACTTGCTCTTTACCTTTTTGTTGTGCTTCATAGACATTGGTGACTTCTTGGAATAGATCTTCCATGCTAGCGAAGGTCGGTGGTGGTGCAGTAATCGTGTTTACCTCCTCCACCGACACCCATATACATTTTTCCTCCCGCAATGTTTTCTCCGAGGTCGGACATCCTCGCATCTGATGTCCGACCTCCCCACATCTAAGACAGTGGCGTCGTCTTCTGTCGAGGGGTGTTCGACTAATAACATTATGCCACACCAAAATATTCTACGGATGCCTTCTAATACCTTTGGACATCCTCCCGCTGTAATCCGTAGTTCCCAGTCTAACGACGACGCTGTGGTGAAGTGTTCCAGAAATTAACGGACTAATGATGATGGATGCCCGCACCGGATTGGCTGAAATGTCGCCCTTAGCTGGATGCCCGGACCGGTCAATAGAGGACGCGATCTGGGAGCTGCCGGACGCACCTACGAGCGGCCGGACGGCACCAGGCCTGGGATCATGCCGGACGAACGTGATAGAAGGCATGAACAGTCGAGCTAGCAGGCTAAGCAGACGGGAAGACCGCGGATGTTGGACGGCCGAGTGGCAGACTGGTGGCGGATTGTTTGTAAGGTATGAGTGAAGGGAGCCTGAAGGAAGATGAGTGTTCTAGTGGATGAAGGAGGCACCCGGATCGGATGAGAAGCTGCCAAGGAATTGCTAGCGCCAGCGGCCAAGGGGCTCGGATGGATGGCCATCCGGCCGAGCCGGCCGGGTACAATGTACCATCCGGACTGGTACCAGCTGGGTTCGGTGTACCGGCCGGGTTGGTACCATCTGGGGTTGGTGTACCGGCCAGGCGGGTACACAAAGTCGGAGTTAACCGGGCTACTTCGGGTAAGGCACATGACTGGTCAGCCGGGTTATTTGGGGTAGGTTACACAAAAGGGAGTATTGGATATAGGATAAATCAGTATACGTTTCGCTTTCTTAGACGCAAGTCGCTTTTATTGGTTCACGGCAGAGGGCTAACAAGGTCCCCTCTTGCTGTTATTGGTTTGCCCGGGGAAGATTAAGTTAACCCACCGGAAGTCCCCTGACCGGGAGTCGCGGCGTCTTCGTATAATCACCTCAAGTCGCCCGTGTTTTGAACACGGTAAATTAAGTATTGGGAAGTGGTGACATTTTGGCCTTCTCTGGAAGAGTGTGGAGTTACATCTACTTTACATACACATTTGGATTCGCCCTTCATTGTTATTGGTTTAGCTGGCCGATTGATTATTCTCGGTCGAGCCGGCACTATACAAACTTCAAGTGTCTTATTGGTTTAGCTGGCCGATTGATTATTCTCGGTCCAGCCGGCACTATATAAAGTTCAAGTGTATTGCCAGACGAGCTCCCCGGTGACGATTTCCGCCCAGGAGCTACCCCTAGTCCAAACCCTTATCTCCCTATTGGACGGATTTACGCTTTTCGCCCTAGGGTCCACCAGGAGAGCAAACCACCCAGTACTGACGGGTACACAAGGTGAGCTTTCAACATGCAACATCCGAGCAGTCACGATCATGCGGATGGAAGTGACCGATCTAGCCGGCCGGATGCCGGATCGGATCATGACTCGGATGGACGGAGTACCCCCTCCGATAGTCAGTCGTCTGGGACCCCCGTGGGTGTTCGCGTCTCAGAAAGATTTTCTGAGAGCGACTACACCACAATGGTGCGCGTGCCCGGATCTCTTGGTGACCCTGGATATCACCGCGAGTCCCTAGCGGGCGAAAGACCTAAACCTGTCAAATTTGTTGACGATGTTGTGTCGGGTGCATTGGGGGAAGGCATATCGCCCCCAATGCTGCTGAAGATGGAAGGATGCGATGGTCGCCTCGGATTGGGGGAGTTCGAGGTTGACATTAAAGAAGGAGTTACTCCCCTAGAGGCTCCGCCGGGGGCGGATTACGGTACTACTTACTGTAGTGCCGGCCGCTACACGGATGGAGCCGGATCGGACTATGGTGCAAGTCGCCATAGTCCGAGGAAGGATCATGGTTCCGACCATGATCCTAACGAACGAATGTATATTTTGGATATAAAAGAAAAGATAAAGGAAGAAAAAGCGGAAGTCGGATACGACCGGAGTGGGAAGCCGGCCGGATCGGGACCAAGTCGCGATCTGGCCCCCCTACCCCTAAAGAGACCGGATTGGCAGGAATCGGATTATCCAACCCACAAAGATAGGCCGCGTTTCGAAGAGGAAGAAGAGAAGCAGGACGGCCTATCGACGGATATAGACTTGGAGCGTGCTTTCCATCTTCACGAGTTGGGGCAGTTCTTGCGGACGGATAAGGTGCTGAAAATAACACGGCCGAAGATCATAGGCGGATTGAAAGGTCCCGTCTCTCCCCCAACTCTCTCAGACGGCCACGTGTCCCTTATTAGAGGACTATTCGATCAACTCAAACAAGCCGGCATTAACACCGGCGTGTTTGATCCGAACGAGCTGTTTGATCTGAAGATGGACAAGTTGAAGGAGGCGTCCAGCGCCCTGCACGACCGCTTGGTACCGCTAGTGGGCTGCTCGCCGCCGTCGAAGAAGATGACAGCTACGACTGGAGTGGCGCCGTCCACGCCGCCGGCAACAAGCAGACCGGCCGGGATACACTCAGGCTCTTCGCAGTACGAGTCTGCCCCTTCGGAAGCGGACTCATCTGATTCATCGGTGGGTATCACCCGCATGACGCTTGGCCCAAGGGGAGCAGCGCGTGTGGCGACGGCCATGAGGCTTGGAGGACGTGAGGATCCGGGTACGCCCGAGCGGAAGAACGCCAGCCAGTACAGCGTACAGGCCTGGCGGACGGCGACGGCGGATCCAGAACCGAAGGAGGAAGACGAAGACGCGGATGGGCGGATCAAAAAGGAATGTCAATCTGGCAGCCCGGCCGCCCCTCAGTCGCCCCTCAAGTCGCCCCTCAAGAGAGCCTTCAGGTGCCGGATCACCTGCAAAACATGTTTTCGGCGATGATGGAGCGATACTTGGAAGAGCAACGTCGGCTGAGCGCCAGCCGCGGCAGTCCGAAGTCACCGGACCAGCCGGCTCGTCGTGGAACGCAGGCGTCCGAGCCAGTCCAGTACTATGCGAGGGAGCCGAGTGACGAAGACATGGAGTCGGTGCAGTCCAAGCAGAGTGAACCCCATGCCGCCCCGCCGAGCCGCCAGACAGGTCGCCGGACCGGACGTCGGCCAACGAATAGGAAGCTGTCTCTCAGCGACGTGGATATGGAATCCGTCAAGTCGGCCAAGTACCATTACGATCCCGACGACCTGGATCTGGGGATGGCTCGCCGAGCCCATATGGCCTCGGCCCAAGCGTTTGACGCGGATTCGGGAGCGATCACGAGGGTGCGAATGTCGGCCACGTCCGAGCTGAAAGACTTCACCGGACGCGACACGGACGAGGACCAGGCCCGAGGATGGTTGAGCAAGACGAAGTCGGCATTTCTCAGAGACCGGACGTCGGACTATGAGAAATGCCTGATCTTTGGGGATTTGATGAAAGGTCCAGCGAAAAACTGGATCCAACAGCTCAGCCGGGAAATCCGAGGAAACTGGAGGGGATTGGCCGGTGCGTTCGAGGAACAATACTGTGGATCTGGAACATCGGCGGCGCGACAATATTTCCACACCAAGAAGCGGGCGGATGAGACCCCCCTGGAGTATCTCCATCGCTTAAATGTCGCTGGCATGAGGGCGGATATCCCGGTTAAGGAAGATGCCAGCCGGTCGGAGGCCGCTCGTGAACATGTGGAACATTTCATCAGCACGTTGGACGATCGGGAGCTGGCAGACCAGCTGGTGTTATTGCGGTTGAAGAATACCACGGAGCTGGAATTGACGTTGCGCACCTACCTAAGAGCAAAGAAGCGAGGCCCCAAGGCGGCAGTTGAAACCGGCCGTTTCAAGTCCCGATTTAACGCGGATCAAGGAAGCCGGCCGCCATCTACCAGGACGGCCCGGTCCGTCCGCATGGTCACCCGAGAGTCAGACGCGACCAGCTCGGAAGAGGAGTATCAGCGATCGGGGGGGAGTCTGAAGAGGAACAGTATCGGTACCTTTTCTCGGCAGAAGCCAGTCAGCCGTCCAGGCTGCCAGCCGGATCCGGTCAGCCGAAGGGTTTTCCGGCTCGAACTGACCAGGATTACCCCAGGCGCAAGTGCACCCACTGTGGGTCCATCAAGCATGACGACCGGAGCTGCTGGAAGCGGCTGACGTGCAAGAAGTGCGAGAGGAAGGGACACCCGGCGGAACACTGTCTGTTCACGTGTAAGGCTTGCGGGGAGGTGCATGAGGCGGGACTGTGCCCAATTGAAGAATTCTACAACCTGTTGAAGAAGTGGTACGTCCCGACCAAGCATGCTGGAATGCTGCCGCCCGGAGTGGAAAAGATGTTAAACTAGATCGCTCGCCAGGTTGGAATCTGGTTCGAGCCGAGCGGTCTAGTGTTAGTATCTATGCATATGTCGGTAAAGAGGATAATCAAGAAGCAAAGCAAAGGATAACCGACAATACATGTAAGTTTGACGATTACGTCATCCGGTCTCCGGCCGGCACGGCTGACCCCTTCCTGGTGAGCAGTATACGGACGGATGAGTATTCCCGGTCCGAAGTGCGTATGGAATTGAACCTGTTACCTGGCGAGTCGCGAGGTTATTGGAAATATCATTCGCCGGATAAATGGTTCAAGCAGGCCAAGGCGGATGGGAAAATCAATAACCAGAAAGCTACCATGCTGTTCGACTCTGGCGCGGAAGTGTCTATCGTGGACACCACCTTTGCTCGTAAGTGGGGTGTGAGATAGACGAGCCGAAGCGGCAGGAGTGTATCGGCATTGGAGAAAGTTCATACATGACCCAAGGAAGGACAAGAGTCAAGATTACGTTAGCTGGGTCTTTGGTGTATTACTTTACCGCCTGGGTAGGCAAGCTGGCCGGGCAGGATGCAATTTTGGGCATGGACTTTATGGTCCCGGCCGGCATACGGCTGGACTTATCGCATGGAACATTGACGTTGCCGGACGAGGTACAGATCCAGCTGGCCGGCCGGCGGCCCTTATATGGCGCCCACGTCCAGTTCCTCAAGTTAGGTCAGTTTGTAACGGTGCCAGTGGGAAAAGCGGTGGAAGTAATGTTACGACCACACGACAGGCGGAGTAAGTTATGGCTGACAAGGGGCGAGTGCTGGGTACCCTCGTTTGTTAAAGGGGGTGGTCATCTCAACTCTATAAGCGTGACCAACATCTCTGAAAAGCCCCTCACCTTGCATGAAGACGTGATTATTGGAATGTGGCTGGCCGAGGACAAGGTGCCCCGCCGGCCGGGCTATGTCACTATTGGCTCAAGACGCTATATTGAGTGGCAAAACCTGGCTTTTCAGGCAACCACCGATCTGGTCAGCGAAGAGGAAGAATTAGAAGAGGACCAGACGCCGATGGTGGCTAAACCCGAGTACCGGACCCCTTCTAAAATATTGACGCGGAGCCGGCCGTCGCCGGATCCGGCTGAACGTATTGGCCGAGACTATGCCCCGATCGCGGAACTGGTTTTGCCCACCCAGAGGAAGACGGACGAACGACAGAATCAGGAGAAAGGACAAAGCAGAGTTACATATGCGGTCAACCCCGATGACAGATGGTTTGACGACCGAGGTGAAGGCGGATCGGCCCAGCCGGCCGAGCGGAATTCGGAAATTCCGAAGGCGGATCGGCCCAGCCGGCCGAGCAGAATTCGGAAATAACCGAAGGAGGATCGACCCAGCCGGCCGAGTAGAATTCGGAATTAGCCGAAGGCGGATTGGTGATCAAAATTCGGAAATAGCCGAAGGCGGATCGACCGAGCCGGCCGATCAAGATCCCGAAGCAGCCGAAGCTGACCAAGTCTGCATTCATGAAGGGGGCGAGCTATATGTTGAAGGCATGGAGGATCAGATGGCGGTGCTACCTGAGGTAACCCCCTGCCCCCCAGCGGTCACTATTGACGATCTACAAGTGGGAGACCCGGATGTGAACACCCCGGAAGAGATCGGCAGATTGAAGGATATTATATGGAAAAGACGACATCTGCTGATCGGACCAGGAAACGCACTTCCTCCGGCCGCCCATGGGGCGGTATGTGACATTGATGTGGGAGGCGCCAAGCCGGTTGCACAAAGATGCCGAAGAGTCGCCCCCCAGTATCGGGAAAAGCTGTCAGAGCTTATCAAGGGTTTGCTGGCCACCAAGATAATTCAGCCGTCCACCTCGCCCTGGGCTTCGCCCATTGTAATTATTATCAAGAAGAATGGGGTGGATATAAGGTTGTGTATTGACTACCGGCTGGTGAACCGGCTGACTAAGCTGATGGTCTACCCGATGCCGTTGATAAATGATTTGCTGGAGGACTTGGATAAAGTTTTGTGGTATTGCTCATTGGACATGGCCAGCGGATTCTGGGTGGTCTCTATGACCGATCGTGCACGGGAGATCTCTGCGTTCGTGACGCCCTTCGGGTTGTTCGAGTGGAACCGGATGCCGTTCGGTCTGAAGAATGCCCCGCAGATTTATCAGCGGCTGATAGATAACGCGCTGTATGGACACTTCAAGATCAAGGCGGATCAAGATCCGGCTCTGGTCGGAGATGTGTTCACCGAAGGTGACCCGGACCCCGACCCAAAACCTTCAGTTTTGGGGCGGCGGTCTTACATTGATGACATTCTCGTTACGGCAACTACCTGGGATTTACTGTGTGACAAAGTGGAGAAGTTGATGATTACGTGTGAAAAGTGGAATCTTTCGATTAGTGTGGTTAAGAGTTTCTGGGGAAAGACTAAGGTGACCTATTTGGGTCATCAAGTTTCGATTGCCGGATTGGAGGCTAATCCGAAGGATTTGGAGTCCTTGAGTAATCTGCCTTTCCCGCGATCCCTAAAGGCTATGCAATCCTTTTTGGGCAGCCTGAATTATTACAGTCGGTTCATCGAGGATTTCGCAGTCTATGCGGCGGTTTTGTATGAATTACGGGAGGTGGATTACCACAAGCTGAGAGAGCAGGATAGGCAAGCGGAGACGCGAGCCGGGCCGGCAATATCAGCCAATGGGATGCCGCCCTTGTCAGCTATTTCGGCCAATGAGAAGGCGCCCTTTTTTGCCCCGACAGGCGGCCGGCCGCCGGACCCTGCGCGGCCGGCCCGGACGACCACATGACCCGGGCGATGGTGGCCTTTGGTATGTTAAAGGCGAAGATGGCGACCACACCGGTCCTGAAACATTTCGATGTTAATAAGACTCCGGTGGTCATCATCTACGCTAACAAGTGGGCCATCTCGGCCGCTCTCGTGCAAGATCATGACGGAGTGTACTGTCCCGTGACCTTCACCAGCCGGACCCTGAAGGCTAATGAAGTCAATTACGGATTGGTGGATAAAGAAGTTTTGGCTCTATTGCGGATCTTGGATGTGTGTTATACTATGTTGGTGTCTCGGCCTATCAAAGTACTATCTAGACGGTCGACCCTATCATGGCTCCTGACGGCGAATGGAATTGACGGCCGGCTGGGGAGATGGGCGGCTCTGCTGTCTCAGTGGTCCCTCGAAGTGATTAAGTGTACTAAAGGGGAAGAGGAAATACTGGGCACACTGGCTGCCAGCATTACCCCAAGGGCAGAAGTGGAGGAAGCACTGATAGCGATCGCGCCTCGGAAGCAGCCTCGACAAACCATCGTATTACCGCCGCCAACAGTGGGACCCACGGAGGAACTAATTTTGAGTTTTGACGGGTCGGCGAGTGTAAAGAAGGGGGTCGGGGCCTATAGCGCCATTGTGTGGAAGTTGCCCGAATGGAAAGTGGTCGCGGCCGCCTCGGATTTCACGCCTGGCATTACGGTGAACGAAGCGGAGTACAGAGGGCTGTTACTTTGCCTAGATCTGTTGGCTGGCCGGACACAGGGGCGGATCATCATATGTGGTGATTCCAACCTGGTGATCCGGCAAATCACAGGAGAGATAGATTGCAAGGCGCCCCGGCTGAGATTGTTGAATGATCGGGTTATGTCCGCCTTGCGGAGATGGCCGGAGCACGAATTGCTACACGTCAAACGAGACTGGAATAAGAGCGCAGATCACTTGGCTACGCTGGCCATGCGCGACAACGTGGGGGTAACGGTATCCGATCCAGCTCTGTTATCAGATTTGACGGAGATCAACCGGCTGCCCGAGATTATCCATCCGGCCAACACGGAGGAGATAATCCGGGTGAGCGCCGTCACCCGATCGCAGAAGCGCCGTTCTTCAGCCGCTGGCTCACTATCCCCAGAAGCAATGAACGAAGGGATAGTTCAACAGTTACGAGCGGAGCGGATTCTCCAAGCGCAGGACGAGGAAGAGTGGATAGTGGATCTCAAGGCATACCTTAGCGGGGACGTGGATAAACTGACAGCCGAACAAGCTAAAGAATGCTTCAAGCTGGCCCCGGATTACGAAGTGGATGAAAACGGGCTACTGTTTTTCTACCGGGACGCTGACCAGCCGGAGATCGAGAGAGATAGATCCGCTCGGCTAGTCGTACCCACTACCCTGCAGCCGGATATCCTCCATCATTATCATGTGAGCTTGGAAGGAGGACATCAGGGCATCGGCCGGACATATCACAAGATTAAGGCACATTTCCACTGGCGGGGGCTTTACCGTAGCGTTCAGGCCTATGTGGGAAGTTGTCCGGATTGTGAAACAGGGAAGGGCCGGCCGACCATTAGAGGGCGGTCGCCTGGGAATATACAGGCCACCTATCCTTTTCAAGTCATTGCGATGGATCATATCCCGTCCTTACCCAAATCTCGAAATGGGTATACAGAGCTGCTGATCTGGACGGATTTGTTTACCGGGCTGGTCATAGCAAAGGCCAGCTCCACCCGTACCGCCCAACAGGTTGCGCAAAGCTACGAGGAATGTGTGTTCAGGCGTTTCGGGGCGAGCGAGGTCATCCGGCACGATAGGGAGCCCGGATTTATGGCAGACGTATTCCGAGCCTTCAACAAGATCTTAGGACAGAAACAGAGCGCAACTATGGCTTACCGCCCGCAGGCAAATGGAAAGGCCGAAAGGATGGTTCAGACTCTAACCAGAGCCCTCAAGATGTATGTGGTGGAGGCGGATCAGTGCGACTGGGACGAATATGCCGAGAGACTGGTTTTCGCTCTCAATTCGTCGTACGATCGGGTAAGGGGCGACACCCCTTTTTATTTGGCTTACGGATGGGATCCCCGATCCACTTTGGAAGCCGCCATACCAATAGGGTGCACCAGAAGCCGGGACAGAGACGCCCGCCGCTGGAGGATGGGAGTGCAACGCCACTATTCACTGGCGAGGGAACAAGTAAACGAACGCCTCCGACAAGCAATCAAGGACCGCGCCGATCAAAACAACGACCGAGCCAGGGAACACGGCATAGAGCCCGGCTCCCGGGTATGGCTGTATCTGGATCGGGTCAAGGAGGGCTATGCACGGAAGTTGGCGCATATGTGGCATGGCCCCTTCCGAGTAGCAGAACTGGTCGGGGATCATGCAGTTAAGCTGGTCACGGCCGGCACGGAATATAGCGTTTTCCCGATAGTGCATGTTTCCAAGTTGAAGTTGGTTAAGCATTTCCCGGACCGCCCGAATACACGCCTTACGGTGGAAAGCGACCGGCTGGATTTCGATGAAGCTTTACTGCCGGAGGATAGCTGGGACAAGCCGTTAGACCCGGATGAGTACGAAGTAGAGGGAATTTTGGACGTTCGAAATGGACGGAAAACCCGGTTCGGGCGGATCCACAGAGAGTTTCTCGTGCAGTGGAAAAATTGCGAGGAGCGGTCGTGGGTGGACGAACTGGATTTAAATTGTGGAGCTTTAATGAGAGAGTTCGATCGCCGGCGGGCGAGCCGAAACCGCTTCGGGGTCATGCAGACCCACGAAGAAGGTGAGGCAGAGAATTAGTCCGTCCGGCTCCCGGGCAGCAGGCACGGCCGGATCAACTGACACCATTCAGCCGAGCAATCGGCGGATGGAAACTAGTCTGGTCAGATATGGGCCGACCGGTTTTTGGAGCTATCTTCGAATCAGTATGGTGCCGGATGGATCGGGTGTTGGAGTATCTTCGAATCAGTATGGTGCCGGATGGGTCGGGCGTTGGAATGATCTTCGAGTCATTAGGGTGCCGGATGGGAGAGGCCGGATGAGAAAGATGAACAAGTGGTTACTACGTGGAAAATGGAAAGAAAAATGTATTATCGAGGTTAATAGCCATTAATGAATGAAGAAGATAAGAGCATGCAAGGCTAGCCTCATGGGTCATCCCTGGCGAAGCTCAGCAGAACTTGTTCCGGAGTCGGGGCACGCGGAGGCCAGGGTGACGATCGGGGTCCTGCCGGAACTGGTTGCGCCACGGATCTTGTTGGTCGAGCGCATCGAGCGAAGCTTGGAGAGTGGTAACCTGACGCCGACCCAATCCTGGATACCAAGTCCCGCTTTCAGCCGAGTTCCCGCTTTTCTCCACCCGACGGTTGGCCAGATGTAGCATGATAGGGTGGAGAAAAATATCCAAGTCGCAGTGGCCGTGCTGGATTCCGTCAACCACGAAATTGCAGAGCTTAGTCCAGCTCTCAGTCGCGCGGTTCCGACGGTTCTTGCGGTCGGCCCGGTATTTAGCTAGCCCGGGGGACTCACGCCCGGCGGCAATGGAAATGAAAAGGTGATGGGTTGACTCCCAAATGGATTGCCCATGCCGAGAGAGGTACCCCTTACAGACTTCCCGAAAGTCCGCGAACCAGCCGACATGGGGCAGACCGATGTCCGGCATCTTTATCACCAGTACGGCCCAAGGTTTCCGGGACAAGATTGCGTTCAGCGGCCCGATCGCCACTAGTTTGGCATCCCAGTCCTCGGCCTTGGGTATAGCGGGAGCCGGCGGAAATATCCACAACAGCGGGCGAGTCAACGCCCGGGTGACAAGGGCACCAATGAGGTCTTGGATACACAAGCCTTCCAACTGCGCCTTTGACCAGGGAATAGCCGCAGCCAGTTCGAGGGCCGTCATAACCTTCCGGCGGGGGATCCACAACGGAGGGGACTCCTCTGAGGATTCTTTGGACTCGTTCTCGTCGAATACAAAGGGGTCCGGGGAAGGTAACTCCTCGAGGCCCTCAGCGGCGACCTCATCATAGTTCATCTCCGGTAGGTCGGGCGCTCCCTCTCCATCGGGAGAGGCGATGGACGGGCCTTGGGGATCATGAGGGGAGACACTAAGGAGAGCCGGGGCAGACGAAGCTTTAGACGAAGATCTGATAGTGCGAGGACGATGGGAGGACTTCCCAGAAGCCGGCGGGGCCGAGATCGAAGTGGGGCTAGGACCCGGCCCGCTGTCTCCATGACCTAGAGCCGCGCTCACCGGCGCGGCGGACCGTTTAGGCCGTTTGGCTGCCACGGGGCCGCGGAGCGACGCAACCCGGCTGGACCGACGTTTTCCCTTATGCGCAGGCGAATCTTCA